>VMDR010036403.1:0-10499 GCA_007922815.1 Macrotus californicus | reverse complement strand
AGATTTGAGGAGGTCAGGAAACAGCCAACAAATCCCAACACATTTCTGAAACCCAGAGAGCGCACTGAGAGGAGATAACTAACTGGATAGACAGGATGAAACTGTAACCTCAGTGTCAGGAAAGGAAGACACAGGAGGAGGAAAAGATGTTCGTGTGTCCCTACATCCCCGTATGTTTTGGTATTTAGAAGTACCCAGGGTCAGCAAAGGTAGAGGTAGACACAGGCTGAAAAAGGTAGTTCTCCCTGCCCGGGCCCTTTGACAGCTTCTTTTATCAAGTAACTGTTTTTGCCGAACACAATGAGGGAGGTTTACTCTATGGAGAAGTGGAATCTGAGAACCCTACACCCAGGGACACTGGACAAGGACAGGGAGAGAGTGGTGTGTAGGGCTGAAAAGAAAGGTTAGGGAAAATCTCTTTCTTGAATACAGACACTCTTAGCTTCTTTCTCCATCCTGCTTCCTGAAATTCAGCAGCCAGATTAAAAAAAAACAAAACCCTTCAGAGAGTGAACAGCTCTAGAGGAAAGACTTCCATAGTTTGTCATGAGGGTAGAAAATTCTCTTGACACAGATATCAGCATGAATGAAAAAGAAAACATCCAAACCAAGACAGAGAATCATAGAATTTCAGAACATCAGGATTAAAAAGAAAATCACAGAAACTTCCAGAGAACTACATCATGTTTTGTGTAAGGGATAAGATTCAGAAGACCATCAGATTTCTCAAGAGCAACTGTGAAATTGTGTGTGAATAAAAAGGGTATATTTGCAGACCTGTACGTGTGGCAGAAGCTTTACCCCCTCTTTTCCCTTTTCATCCAAATGTCTGATGTCACGTCAGAGGAAGCCATGGGCTCAGGAATCAGGAAGGCTCAAAAGAGAATGAAATCAGCAGAGAAGTTGCCAACACCAGGCCTGGAAAACACCCACTTCAAAATGATCAGGGGAATAATGCAGGCTGAGAGGAGACACCCAGGAAAAAAAGTGATCGATTATCTGAGATTTCCTAATAACAGGGAAATGATTATTAGAAGTTAGAAAAATTAACCTCAGTATTTAGAAATAATTCTAAATTAACAATCAGAAAATTATGAATTGAATGAAAGAATCTTGGTTAAGTCCAAGCAAGTGCCAAAAGTGAAACAAGATGATAGATTGTCTGTAGTCAGAATGGTGTTAAAATGTAACCTAACGAGGCTGGGGGGATGGAGTAAGGGGAATTGTGCGTGTGTCTGTGTGTGTTTTGCATGAGGCAGGGTTGGAGGTAAATTCTCACCTTCCATACCAGGAAATCAGATATTGTCTAAAAACAGGTGAGCAAGAAATAGAAAGAGTGAATCATTGTTCAGAAATTGAGAATGCATTTCAGGAGAAACCGGTAGAATGTTCGGATTGGTCACACTGTCAAGCTGGAGGATGAAGAGAGTATCATCCCAAGTTGTACACGTGCAGACACAACACACATACACACAAAACACACATTTTACTTTAATTATTCAACTCACATATTATTTCACAGAAAATTAATGTTTATTTCCTGGTTTTCTTTCTGCAAAGACTGTAATTTCTTGACTTATATTCAGTTTATATTTTGAAACATTTCATCATTTCTGTTTATATTATCACGTATGCTGATATATAGGTATGGGATTATCTTTGTTAAGCCTGGCTTGTAGGAGAGTTACAGGTATCTATTCCAGCAATTATTTCTCTTTGTCTAGGTGTATTTCTGGACACATAACTGATGTTTATCAAAATGTTTAGACACCTTCCTAGTCCTTCATGATCCCTGGATCAGTATGTAATTCTGGTATGCATTTTTCTCTTTTTCCATCAGTCTTACTTGTGTCTTACAGCTAAAGTCCAAGAGGAGATTGACCGTGTGGTTGGCAGAGATCGGAGCCCCTGCATGCAGGACAGGAGCCGCATGCCTTACACAGATGCCATGGTGCACGAGATCCAGAGATACATTGACCTTCTCCCCAACAACCTGCCCCATGCGGTGACCTGTGACGTTAAATTCAGAAACTACCTCATCCCCAAGGTAAGATTTGTTTCTCTTATACTGACCTCAGTGGTCTTGAAGTTCCCATTTTCACAGTATGGGTTTCATCCTTCACCAACAGAAGGCGAGAGAAGTGCAAAAATCAGACATGTGGCTGCTTGATGGACTCTGTGTGGTTTCCAGTTTAGACTATAAACCTTTATAATAGGTTTGGACACCTGGCCCTGGAAGTCTTCCAGATTTGTTCTGCTTTTTGTAAAAATCTGTTTATCTTTAGAGAGGGGGAAGGAAAGGAGAAAGAGAAGGACAGAAACACTGATGGGAGAGAGAAACTTTGAACACTGCCTACGCTCCCAGACCAGGAACCAAACCCTTACCCCAGGCCCTGACCAGGAATCGAATCAGAGGAATTTTGCCTTGCAGGACGACACCCAACCAGCTAAGACACAGCAGTCAGGGTTGTTCTGAGTCTTTAATATTGTTTGTGTAATTTTATTGTTTGTATAATTTTAGCTGCTTACACTTCTAAATGAATGTTAATGTCAGTTTGTCAATTTACCAAAACAATCTGTTGGGATTTTTATCAGGGTTACATTAGATCATTTGGAATTCTTAACATCATGATACATTGAATCTTTCAATTAATAGATGTATGGTATATGCTCCTAGTTAGGGGTTGGGGACTTTTCAAAATTTCTTAATAATTTTTTTTTAGCATGTTAGGCATTGGCTTGCAAATATTTTGTTTGCTTTTTCATAGGTACTTAATATTGCTATTGTTATTATAAATTTTTAAATTCTTTTTCCATTTTTAAAATCTGGTACTTGGAAATATAATTGCTTTTATTATTTTTATGACCTTATACATAGCAACCTTGCTAAATTTAAAATCTTTGCTGATAATTTGTCTCTAGAGTAACCTGCAAATTTACATATATTATCCTGCTATCTGAGCTAATATCTTTGTTTAATTCTTATTTCTGATTTTCAGGAAAGAGGAGGTTTAACACCTTACTACTGAGAATGATGTTTTATGTACATTTTGGTAGACATAGGAGTTCTTTTAGATTTTATTTATTTATTTTTAGAGAGGGGGAAGAGAGAGAGAAAGAGAGGGAGAGAAACATCAATGTGTGGTTGCCTCTTGGGCACCCCCTACTGGGGACCTGGTCTGCAACCCAGGCATGTGCCCTGATTGGGAATTGAACTGGCGACCCTTTGGTTTGTGGCCCAGCACTCAATCCAGTGACCTACACCAGCCAGAGTGGTAGATATTCTTTATTCGATTGGAAAGTTTGCCTTCTTTTCTTATTCTCATGAATTTGTATGTAATATTTTCATGTCAATTTTCTGCATCTTTTGGAGTAGTTGTATACTGGACTTACTTTTCTCACTCAATGTACATATTCTAAGTATACATACTCAGCTGGATTTGATTTGATACATTTTGTTCAGGACTTCTATATTTATATTAATAAGAATATTTTGGTCTACAGTTTTTCTTCTTCAAAATTTTCTTGTCATATTTCTGATATAAGGTATGTTGGACTCACCAATGTACATGAGAAATGTGCCATAATGTGGGTTTATTTTGATTGTCTTCTTCTCCTTGTGGCCACTTGATCATGTCTTTGAAATGCATGGCTTATTATTTGTCAATGTCTAAGACTATCAACAGAACACTTTGCAATGATGTGAGGCTGATTTGTGCTTTTTTTTTGTCTTATCTAAAGAATATTTGCCAAAACAGGGTCTCAAAGATTGACCCTTATCTATTTCTGAAACTTTATAGTTTTAGCACTTACATTTAGCTTATTGATCCACTCAGGTAAATTTTGAATTATGGTTGAAGTACTGGTCATGCTTCTTTTATCTCTTTATGAGTATTCAATTATTTGAGCAACACTTGATGAAAACATACTGGCTTTTGTATTTTTTTGTATCTTGAAAAATTTCATATATTATTAGTTTAAAAATATACAAGGAAGCCCTGGCTGGGTAGCTCAGTTGGTTGGAGAGTTGTCCCAAACACCTTAAAGTTGTGGGTTTCTTCCCCAGTCAGAGTGTGTATGGGAACAAGCAATTCATGTTTCTCTGTCTCACACTGATGTATCTCTCTCTCTCTCTCTCTCTCTTTCTCTCTCTCAAAATCAATTGAAAAATATCTTCCAGTGAGGATACACACACACACACACACACACACACACACACGAGAACAATTTTAAACCTAGAGTTACAGACCTTTTATATGATAAACTTGAGGGAATTTTCTCCCAACTTTGCATGACAAAAAAATTTTAATCTAAAACATATGCATACATATAATATATAAATTGTGTATAGATTTACTTTTATATTTATCTATTTATCAATCACTACCTCAATATTTCAGTTTACTTATCCTAGTAGCAATGATTTTTGATAACAGAAAATAGCATTCATACTAAAAAGTTATCATTGATATATAATATTATCTAATGTACAGCCTATATTTAAATTTCCACAATTTTCCTAGAATATCCTTTATAGTTTTTCATTCTTGGCAATTCAGTATCCAGGCAAGGAGGAAGCATAAAATTTGGTTATCTTTTTCCTTTAGTCTCCTATTATCTGTTCCTTTTGCTGTTTCTTTCCTTTCAATACACATAACTTTGTAAAGAGGCTAGGCCAGTAGTCATGTAAAAAATTCCTCAGGCTGGTTTTGTGAGACTGTTTTCTAGAGACTAGATTCCCGTTATAGTCTTGGCAAGAGACCTACATAGGTGCTCTATGTGTCCCACCAGAATTCACTGGGACAGGGGGATCGTGGTTGGGGCACATAATGTCACTTACCCCATTATTGGCTATGCTATGTTCCTCACCTAATAAAGTGGTATCTGCCACATCTCTCCATGACATAGGTTCTGTTTTTCACACTTCATTAATAAAATTCCACAGCATGGTACTTTAGGACTTTGTGAATATCATGCTTTCCAATTATTCAGCCAACAGTTTTAGCATTAATTGATAACACTTGACTGAATTGATAACCCTAAACTGAGTTGTTGCAAAGTGATCATTTTTTTTCTAGTTTTAACATTCTATTTCCAGCCAAGATGGAGGTGTAGGTAGATATACTTTGTCTCCTTGCACAACCAAAAGAAGGACAACAAATTTAAAAACAAAAAACAACCAGAACTGCCAGAAAATCAAACTACATTGAAGTCCAACAACCAAGGAGTTCAAGAAGAAACACTCTTACAGAATGGTAGGAGGGGCAGAGACCGGTAGCAGGGGTGGAAGGACATGAGCCAAGGCAGCAGCTGGCGGACTAGGGCAGGCAAGGTGGTGGCTGGGGGATCGGGCGGTTCCATATTTGTGTGTGGATAAACCAGGAGGAACAACTGGGGAGTGAGACAGACCATACAAGCCAGTGTTCCAATGTGGGAAAAGAAAGTCTCAAAACCTCTAGCTGTAAAAACTGGAGGGGGTGGCAGGAAGGGCAGAAACTCACAGCCTCAGGGGATAGTTCCCTGGAAAGACTCACAGGGTCCTAGAATGTACACAAACCCACCCACCAGGGAATCAGCACCAAAAGTGCCCAATTTGCTTGTGGACAGTGGGGGAAGTAACTGAAAGCCACTGAGAGCCAAGGAAGCAGCATTGTTCCCTCTCTGACCTCTCCCCCACATACAGTGCCACAATGCAGCGACCTGGTTACCCTACACTGGCGGATGTCTAAACTTCTCCACTTACAACCTAACAGGTGCACTGAGACCAAGAAATATGGTCCAAATGAAAGAACAGATCAAAATTCCAGAAAAAGAACTAAGCAATGAAGACATAGCCAACCTATCAGATGCAGAGTTCAAAATACTGGTAATTAGGATACTCACAGAAACAATTGAGTATGGACACAAAATAAAAGAAGTGAAGGCTATGCAAAGTGAAATAAAGAAAAATATATAGGGAACTAATGGTGAAGGGAAGGAAACCAGGACTCAAATCCACAATTTGGAGCAGAAAGAAGAAATAAACATTCAACCAGAAAGAATGAAAAAACAAGAATTCAAAAAAAATGAGGAGAGGCTGAGGAACCTCTGGGAGAACTTTAAACATTCCAACATCCAAATCATAGGGATGCCAGAAGGAGAAGAGGAAGGCCAAGAAACTGAAAACTTATTTCAAAAAATAATGAAGGAAAACTTCCCCAGTCTGGCAAAGGAAATAGACTTTTCAGAGAGTCCCAAAGAAATTGGACCCAAGGAGAAACACAGTAAGACACATCATAATTAAATGATCCAAGATTAAAGATAAGGAGAGAATCGTAAAAGCAGTGAGAGAAAAGGAGACAGTTATCTACAAAAGGAGTTCCCATAAGACTGTCAGCTGATTTCTCAAAAGAAACCTTACAGGCAAGAGAGGGCTGGAAAGAAGTATTCGAAGTCATGAAAAGCAAGGACCTACAACCTAGATGACTCTATCCGGCAAAGCTATCATTTAGAATGGAAGGGCAGGTGAAGTACTTCTTAGATAAGGTCAAGTTAAAGGAGTTTATCATCACCAAGCCATTATTATATGAAATGTTAAAGGGACTTATTTAAGAAAAAGAAGATGATCAAAAATATGAACAGTAAAATGACAAGAAACTCACAACTATCAACAACTGAGCCTAAAAATAAAAACAAACACAAACAACTAGAACAGGCACAGAATCACAGAAATGGAGATCACAGGGAGGGTTATCAGCAGGGAGGGGATGAGGGGAGAATGGGGATAAAGGTACAGAATAAGAAGCATAGTTGGTGGGCACAGAATAGACAGGGAGAAGTTAAGAATAGTATAGGAAATGGAGAGGCGAAAAAACTTATATGTACCAGTCATGGACATGACTAAGGTGGGGGGAATGCTAGAGGGAGGGGGTTACAGGGCTGAAGGACATAAAGGGGAGAAAAAAATGGGGCAACTGTAATAGCATAATCAATAAAATATACTTAAAAATAATAGGCATACAATGTCATATTAATTTCAGGTATATAACATACTAACTCAACATTTTTCAAAAAATTTTCTTTTTCTTTTTTTGTCCTTGTATCTTTTATTTTTTTTATTTTTTATTATTGTTATTCAGTTACAGTTGTCCCACCTGTTTCCCCATTGCTTTCCCCTGTCCCACCCCACCCCACTCTCACAGTCAGTCCCCTACTCCATTGTTCCCATGAGTCCTCTATTCATTTTCCTTGACTTGTCCCTTCCACTTCTTTCCCCCATCAGCCCTCTCTCCTCTGATCCCTGTCAGTTTATTCTTTATTTTCATGTCTCTGCTTCTATTTTGCTTGTTACTGTTTCTAGTATACATTCAGTCTTAGTTTGTATTAGCTTCAGGTGTTTAGCATAGTGGTTAGACAATCATATACTTTACAAAGTGTTCCCCCCCAGTAATTCCATACCCACCTGGTACCACATGTAGCTATTACAATATTATTGACTATCATCCCTACGCTGTACTTCTACATCCTTGTGACTATTCAACATTTACTTATCTTATGGTGTGCTCGCCACACTAAGTTTAGTGACCATCTGTCACCCTTCAAAGTTGTCACACTATTATTGATTATATTGCTCTTCACCTTTTTTTATCCAACTCTCTACCATTTTGCAACCATCAGTGTGTTCTTTTCTCTATGTTTTTAAATTAATACAATCTACATGGCAATGATAGCACTAATAGTTGTTATGGTACTTATTGTTATCATCACAGATTTTTTAAATTAGATCAGATGTCTATTAATAAAAGCACTATAAACCGATAAACTCCAGACATTTTAAGATCCAACAGAGACTTCCATTTCAAACCATAATCCATATATGAGTTGAGTGAAGACTTAAGTGTAAAATAAAGTGGCTGGTGGGGTCATACACCAGTGTCCAAACATGGTGAAAGGCAGAATGGATTCAGAAGGTTAGAAACCCTAGGACCCATGCACTCCATTCTTCAAATGCTATTGGAACTCAGCATTAGCAACACCACTGCCACTGGTCTTACACTGATCATTGTTTATTACTCATTCTCTCTGGCTCAGAATGCCACTGCCCTTCTTTGGACCTAAGATTCCTTATCTATAGATCATAATTTTGGAATAACTGACTTGCAACATTTCTTCCAGCTCCATGACTTTTTCATAATTCAGTTTATCTTCTCTTTTTTCCAGGGCACGACCATCGTAATATCTCTGACTTCTGTGCTGCATGATGACAAAGAATTCCCCAACCCAGAGAAGTTTGACCCTGGCCACTTCCTGGATGAGAAAGGCAACTTTAAGAAGAGTGACTACTTCATGCCTTTCTCAGCAGGTAATACAAATTTTTTTCTTTTGTACTTCAGAGGACAGGATATGTTGTGGGGATCACTTGGAACTTGTGTAGTACTCACTCTGGGACTGGTAGAACTGCTCTTTGTCCATGACCAGAAGCCTCACTCCCAATGCCCATGTACTTTCCCTCCTCATGGTACCGCCTGACTGTTAGGCCAGATCACTGGTGCTTTGGAGGGTCGACTCACTTCTTCTAAATCAGAAATGAACTTGGAGCTTGGTACTGAAAGAGAAGTGCATGCATCCCAACCAAAAAGAACAGTGTTATACAGAATTCAAAACTTCACGGTATGTTGGAGATTGAAGAGTAGGTATACTTAGAGCCAAGAGCAGAGGGTGTGAAGATGGATCACGAAACATCAAATGAGAAACAGAAAGTACAATCAATGTATGTGTGTTTCTACAAAAAGATTGATGGAAACTTGAAAGAGAAATTACACTGTGGAACACTTAATGAGAGATTTGGCATAGTGCTGACACTCGATAAATATTTGTTGAAAGAAGGGTCCCTGTTCAGATAAGGTGGATAGGACATTAGGTGGATTGGATATATGTCCACCCTTTTTCCATCTGTTTTTTTCCAACTATTCTGCCTTCCACCCTCCCGTTCAACCATTAATCATATAATTACTGCACATTCTCTTCCTGGCATCCAGAAAATGAGTGTTCGAAGAGTATCTACTCTGTGTGTGTGTTATTTTCAGGAAAACGGATATGTGCAGGAGAGGGCCTGGCGCGCATGGAGCTGTTTTTATTCCTGACCACCATTTTACAGAAATTTACCCTGAAATCTGTGGTCAACCCAAAGGACATCGACATCACCCCAGTTGTCAATGGGTTTGCTTCTGTGCCACCTCCTTACCAGCTCTGCTTTGTTCCTGTGTGATGGAAGAGCAGATCTTCTGGCTGCTGCTGTGTTGTCATCTACAACTCACACACCTCTGGAGGCTTTGTTCATTTCCTTCCCACTTCACCCCCTTCCCAGGAATGCCTTCTCTGACCTGCCCTCTCACATCTCCCCACTCCCTGCAGTGAGCATCCAACCTCCATTAAAGAAAGTTTCCTGAGTTTCACTTCACGTATTTATCTGCTAATTCTTTTTTTTTAACATTTTATTTATTTATTTTTAGAGAGTGGGGGAGGGAGGGAGAGAAGTATCACTGTGTGGTTGACTCTCACGTGGTCCCTACTGGGTACCCGGCCCACAACCCAGGCATGTGCCCTGACTGGGAATCAAACCGGTGACCCCTTGGTTCACAGCCCACACTCAATCCACTGAGCCGCACCAGCCAGGGCTCTCTGCCATTCTTTATACTGTACTCAGATCCTCATCTGTAACCTAAGTATGATAATTACTGATGATAAGGCTCAAATGAACACATGAATGAGAAAGACATAAATATAAAATGTTAACTGAAAAGTCTTTGCATATTTGTGTGTGTGTATGGTTATGTCTGTGATCTGTAAGAGAGAGAGAGGAGAGAGAGAGAGAAAGAGAGAGAGAGAGAAACAGATAGATAGTAAGAGCAGCAGGTAGAATACCATGGGAGGAATCAGGGAATCAAGAAGACCAAGGTGCATAAGAAGAGTATATTGGCTTGTCTTTTTATGTGTCAATAAATGTTTCCCTTCTATGGATATACTTACAATTATGAGAATTTTATTTAATATCCTTTCCTTGGTGGAAATGCTTTCTAGGAGTAGATAGAAGTGAATGAATTCAGCACTTTCCAGTCCTGACTCAGTGGAATTGCAGAGTGGGGAAGAGGAGTATTGAGGACTGAAAACCTGGAGACTGGAGGAGAGGTTAAAAAAAGGATAATTTTTTGTAATCTGTTTTCATCTCTTTAACAATACTGGTCTCAACTAATATTTTGAACCATTTCAGGGAGTTTTTTTAAAGATTGTATTTATTTATTTTTAGACAGAGGGGAAGGGAGGGAGAAGGAGAGGGAGAGAAACATCAATGTGTGGTTGTTTCTCATGCACCCCCACTGGGGACCCAGCCTGAAACCCAGGCTTGTGCCCTGACTGGGAATGGAACCAGTGACCCTTTGGTTCACAGGCCGGCGCTCACTCCACTGAGCCACACCAGCCAGAGCAGAGGTCTTTTTTTTAATGTAATAGTTTTTTTTTTT
>VMDR010036402.1:0-10503 GCA_007922815.1 Macrotus californicus | reverse complement strand
GGGGGGGGAGAGGTGGGGGGAAAATGCAAACTGTAATTGAACAACAATAAAGTAATTAAAAAATAAAATAAAAAAAACAATAAAAAAAAAGAAACTGAAAAAAGAAATAACCGAAATGATCTTTTACCTCATTATGTTTGTTGACTTTTAAACTCACATTTCCCTCCCATCCTTTTACGCTTTATGTTTTCCTGGACGTAACTCTTACAAATGTTTTGAATAGTTTTGTCACAAAAGTACATATTAATGAACAGAAGATGGGTGTTGTGGGGTATCAAGCAGTTCTTCAAATTTATTGGACCCGATTCTTGGTTTTGTATGTTAATATGCAAGTCCATTTACTTAGAAGCATGAAGAGGCCGTGAAGAACTAATTATAGTGAAGATAAAAACGGAGTAACACAGACAGCCACAAATAATCCTATTCGTTCAGGTTTTTTATTTTCCTGGACTGTTTTCTGGATTGTTTCTGTGAAATACAAGAAGAGTTTGGCTGAGAAGCTGCAGCTGAGAGAATGCCCGCCATGCTGCTGTTCCCTGACAGGTAGGAGTGATAGACCTGGCTCCCAGCCTCGGCATCTTTGTTTCCAGCTCCCAGGAACCTACCTTTGTATCTATTACTTTCCTTTCCTCATTTACCCTGCCTGTGGTCGGTCCTCAGCCTGAGAACTTATCTTGGCTGTCAATAGGTTATGCCACTGCCAGTTTGGTCCTTTTTACCCAGCTGGCTAGAGGCCAGAGTTTCATCAAGAATCTTTTCCCAGAGATTCATAGTATCTCAGTACCTGCAAAGCTTTTGTAGTCTGAATTGCTGGAATGGGGGAGAGTCGCCAGGTATACAGAAGGTGCTACAGTGAAAAACTTTCTTTGTCTTTAGTTATTAGCTAAATGAATTATGATCTATTAAGAGAACATGAATGGAATTCTTTAACTTTCTCTTTCATCTTTCTGGCTCTGGCAACTACCTCTTCATATTTATACTCAACTGTTGAATAATTCTTTCAGATAGTTTATTATAGCTCTGTTCAGGAGCTGGCCCCTATCACCTCTCTGTGAAATATAAACACTTCAGCCCACTGTTTAAACTCCTCAGTTTTGCTGTATCGAAGAACTTTACAACCAGCAAGTCTATTTCTCTGAAAAGACAACAGGTGGAAACTCAGAGAGGTGAAGAGCTTTCTCGAGGCCACACAGCTATAAATGACAAAGCTTTGGGGGGAGTGGAGGGAAGAGGTCAACCTCCCAGCCAAAGGAGTTTTTGTTTGTTTTTTTTTCTCCCTAAAGCATATTGTGCACCCTCAATCATTGCCTAGTGAGCAGAACATGCAATCATATACAGTAATCATTGAGCTCTCTGTGCATATGTGAGGGTTTGGTGTTTGGAAGTTTGAGTCTTGGAAGCTTGTGTTCATGCTGAGAATATAACCAAGTGGTTAAGTCTATAAAACTTTGGGGTCCGAGAGGCTGTTGTTAATCCAAGATGTCATTTATTAGCTGTCTATACACTTAGACAAGTTGTTTAACCTCTCTGTTCCTCAAGATGCTCATCAGTGAGGTGAAGTTATAACTTTCTTGAAAGCATATTATGATGGCATTGCTAAAGAATAAAAAACTTATCCTAATAATGATCATTAAAATTGTTTCACAATGCTTATATAACACTGCTATCATCCAAGATGTGTTATTTCCCCTCACACATCCTTTTTCTCTGAACTACCCACAACTTTTCTCCTCTTTGCCTTTCCATATACCACACTCTCTTTTTCAACACATTAAGTTTCTCACTTCCCAATATCTCTGCTCTCCCCCAGTGTGGCTCCATTGCCTTGCTTGCTTCCTACATCATTCAGTAAAACCTTGTTAAGCCAGAATCTTTGAAAAAGCATCATCATAGGAGGTCAATGAAGAACATACCTATTGGTAGGTAGTTTATTACCTGTAAATCATGTGATTTCAGCAGTGTATCAATTAAGATTCTTTTAGTGTAATAATAGCAAAATGAACTCCATTTTCCTAACTTTATTATATTAGTTTATTATTTCTGCTGTAACAAATTTACTACAAATTTTAAAACTTTATTCTTTGATTGTTCTAGGGGTCAGAAGTCTGATAAGAGTCTCTTTGATCTAGACATATGGTGTTGGCAAGGCTGCGCTCCTTCTGTAGGCTCTAGAAGAGAATTCTATTCTTTATTTTCCTGCCCTTTCCAGCCCTTAAAGTCTGCCTGTATGCTCTCACTCAGGGCTCCATTCCTATGTCTCCAAAGCCAGCGACAGTAGGTGAGTCGTTCTTATGGTTCCACTTTCTGGTTTCTTCTCTTCTGCCTCCCTCTTCACTTATAAAGAACACTAATAATCACATTGGGCCCGCTCAGATAATCTAGATTAATCTCTGCATCTCAAGATCAGCTGATTACAGTCTTAATTCCCCTTTGCCATGCAATCTAACATATTCACAGGTATAGTAGATTAGGACATGAACACCTTTGGGGCCCATTAACTATCCTGTAACATATATACATACTTTTTGGTTTTGTTTCCTACATATTGGTTCTAATTTCAGGCATGTAGTTGCAAGCAGCTCCTAAGCATGCATTTTTCCACTGTCATGCCCAGAAGAACATAGTGAATATGTTTTTCTTAACCATTCTCAGTAAAGGCAGCATTGATGTTTACTTCGATTAGATCAGCAAAGGTTATGTGCCCAGCCATCACTGTGGTCAGTAGAAAAGATGTGCTTATTAACTTAGGCTTGAGTGACAAAGTCCACCCCTTTGAGTAAGAGAGTGGACTCCTGATTACACCTCAGAGCATGAGAAGAACAAATTAGTCACAAATGAACTGAGGAATTTGGTGAGAATTTTAAAAAATGAATTATTTACAATTGTACAGGAAAGCATAAGAAAACCAAAATGAAGAGCTCAGTGTCTTGTGGCCAATAGGAGCAGAGTGGGGAGGTAGGAGGGTGGATCTGGAGATACAAAGAAAGAGACTCAGCTTAATTACCACACGAAAGTCAGAGCTGTTATTGTTAGAAGACAGGTTACTGGGGAGGCTAATGACAACACCCTTTACAGGTGAACAGAGGAATCTGAAAGCCTTTGAATTTGGCAAAGGTGCAAGTGAATTAAGGCTTCATATAGCTGTTTTCTGTCACACTAATTCAGTGCTGCTGATAGAGTTTATTGTAGAAATGTTCTTTGGATATTTGTTAAGAGGGTGACTGTTCTTTGGGCCATCTTCACATGTTCACTGAGCTCCACATACAACATGAAAAATGTACTCTTTAGAGACCAAAAGTACATTAAGAATTTTCTAGAGCATGTCTGATAAGACTAAGGGATGATTGTTCTATTAAATACAATAACTCTATTAAGCACTTGCTCTGTTCAAATCAATGTGGTAGAAATTGATTGGGGAAGTTGGAGAAGGTTAAGGTTAGGGTTAGGGGCATCAAAGCTCTTGGTGATAACAGTACAAGGTAAACCCGTACTTACCTCCAAGGCTTTTCCTGAGTTGTTTTTTTTTTTTTTTTACTTTTTTCCGGATGACCTTGACCTTTATTTTCTTCATCATTCAAGATCCACCTCCACTATCCCCTGTCCAGTTAGGATTTTTATGAGTGACCCTCACCTTAGCAAAGTAAAGAGCTCCTAAATCTGTATGCCACAAGGTGACATAAACACAAAAATGATAACACATCACATTGTAATCTTGCTTAAGAGTGCATTTCCTAAACAGACTGGAAGCTCTTTAGGGTTAAAGTCTGGGACTTATTCTTCTCTTGGAGAAGTTCTATGGGTCACAGAGGACTCGGATGGATGTTCTGAGGGCATTTCTGCTGGGTGTGATGAGATAAAGTTTGTTAATAACAGAGAAATGTGATGGAATAATTTTCAAAAATATCAATCAACATTGCCTACACTCTGAATATACTTCCTCCATTTGTCCTTCACACCGATTCAAGAAGCATCTGACATATCTGTGATTATTAGCTTATTGATAGGAGCAAGGGGAATGTTACAGGCAAAAAGCAAGAGTTGGGGAAATGGAAGACTATGAATCAGATGCTGAAACCTTCAGTGAGGTGAGGGCATGATCAGAATGTTGGGAAAGATAAAAGTTGGGTAAGGTTGAGATTGGGAGAGTGAGATATCATTGGTCTCAGAGGCACAGAAATCTTATCTGAGAGTGGAGGAGTCATAGTTTTGAGGGAGCACTGGAAGGGAAAAGAAAGTCAAACTTACAGTTCACACAGTGGGCTTCTTGTCTATATTCACATGGGAACAGCTTTCGCCTTCCACTTGTGTTTCTATTTTCCTCTGTTCCGATAGGCACCATGGGTATGGAAGCACACAGGAATATTTTCTCTTGTAGGTTTTCCACCGGATACCTACATGTGGTCTGTACTTTTCCATCAGAAGTGTACACCAACATGGGACAGTGAGGAGGCTTCTCACTCTTCTGTTTTGCTATTACCCACTGGCCCTCCAGAAAGAAGAAGAGTAGAGAGGAAAGCATCATTGTTCTCCTTGTTGGAACTTTTCACCCTACAGAAAGGAAAGAAAATGGGGCTACGCCTATGTGATTTCTCCTTCCAAACTCATCAATCAGTGAAGTTCTCCCTTCCAGCCTCCAATAGTGATGGGTAAGAGAAAACACAGAGAATTGCCAAGAGTATCATTTTAACTTAGCTCCTTCACTGTGAAAGAAGGACTTCCTCCTGTAGTGGATGCTATGATATGCCACTCAATCTCCTGCAGGATGGAGGCACTATTCTCCCAGCTTTTAGCACTGTTGCTTGCTGAAGGACCATGGCTGGATATCTCCCCTGGAATTGTCTTTCTCTCTAGGGAAATTGCCTCATCCAAGCTTATGCTTCCTCTCCAGGGCTAGCTCTCATCCAGTGGATGTTTGATGCAAAGGACAAAGGGCTTGTCCTCTTACCTTGACTGAGGACAGATTTGCAGGGGCTCCTCAGAGTCAGAGTTCCTAGCACTGGCTTTGTTGCAACTACATACCAGTTCAACTTCTATCTTTCTATGCTGCCATCAGTCCCTCACTATTTTCTGCTGAGGGCATTCCTCATAATGCTTTCAGCTTGCAAATCTCTACCTCAGAATCTGTTTCTCACAATCTAACCTCTGATAATTTTTACATTAATAGTTTTTATGTCATAAAAGGCAATTATCCTTCCAGTCTCTCTGCCCCATCTCTCTGTGTCCCACAGGTCCGAGCCCACTCAATTCTATCTTTGGATTTTCCATATTGAATGCAACCAAGACACTTTCATAGAAGAAAATGTTATGAGCTCTAGTTTCTCTTCCTCCTCCTAACATATCAGGAAATATCCCAAGTAAAAGCCCTATGATTTTTGGAGAAGGGAGAGTGTTCTATAGTTACATCCTTGGGAAGAAGACAAGGAGTTTGTAAACAAGTTTCTCTCCAGTTTCCACCTTTTTGTAGACATTGGTTAATAAGCACATCATGATATCTGATGCCTGTAAGCTACTGTGAGCCCTGAGTGATCATTTTTCATAAATTGGATTTATTCAATCGATACTGACACTCACAGCATGCCTCAGGATTTTTTGCCTCCAGCACAGACATATTTGCATCCCAGATTACCGCATTAGCTCACAGGAAATTTCATTTTAATATTGCATAATGAAAATATAGGTTATACTTTAGTGTAAAAGACACAGGAAGCTAATATCCCTAAGCCCCCCATTAGAGGTGGTTAATATGTTTGTCCTAAAATGCTGTGAACATAAAGATAACTTGCAACCCACTCTGCAGCCATTAACTAAACCCTTTGCATTTTTGCCACCAACTCCTCCCCAGGTCCCACGAGGCCAGGAAGGTGGAAATGTTGGGTGATCTGGCACGGAGCTGTCCTGGAAGATGTTTGATGTTTCCAGGTGTTTTAAAGCATTCCCAGGATCCTAAACTCATGTCAATCTTCTCAGTGCCCTGGGTTCTCACAATAACTGAGGAAGGGGGGGGGGGCTTATACACCCAGGCAACCAGCTTTTTGAGGATCTCTAAAGGCTCCCCTCCCCCAAAGGCCTGCTCTTGAAACTCTCAGTTGTCATCACAGCCGTTCATCAGCATTAACTGCTGGGACTTGGCTGGTGCCACCCCCTGCCTTGTTTCTCTCAAAGCATGCTTCCCCATTTTAGGAGTGAGCCTTGTCTTCCTCTTCTTTCCTGTCCTTGACTGGCTCTGAGAACTGAAAGCCGCAGCAATGGCAGCCAGATTCTGTCTGCTGAAGTTTAGAGAAAAGGTTTTCACTTTGAGTAGCCTTAGTCTGCTCTGTATCTGTCCTACATTTTCTGACTTCAATTTCTCTCTCTGGCAGTGGACTCTGCATCTCTAAGCACAAAACTGTTTCCATGCCCTGACAGCGATGAATTAAGAAATTAGTAGAAGCTACTGCTGTCTTTCAGAATTCTTAAGCCTGTCCTAGAGCACAGGTACAAAATGTGACCATCACTGATGGAGGGTTTGCTTTGATCCCAGATGCTGGGACTTGGAGTCACTCTATTGACTTCCAGAATTTCTGGGACTCTGTTATCATTTTAATAATATCTTTGTTCCAGGCTCATATATGGCTGTACAAATTGTTAAAATGTTGAACAATTTTCATTACAATTAGTAAATGGATGATATCCTGTATTCCCTCCCCATCTTAGATATTTATTGCCTCCCTGGCAACCTAAGCCCCTCTACTTATACAGCCAATACCACCCCCCACAATACGACTAAAGGGTTAATGCCTGGGAGAGCAGAAGGTCCCTGAAAACCTATCAGTGCTATTGCTGGTATCCACTTGTAGTGAATTAAATAGTGTCCCCCAACCCCATGCTAAATAAAAAATCATATCCACCTGGAACCTCAGAATGTGACCTTATCTGGAAATAGGGTCTTTTCAGAAGTAATTAAATAGGGTCACACTAGAATATGGTGGCTCCTGAAATCTAAGAATTGGTGTCCTTATGAGAAGAAGGGAGGACACACAGAAACACACAAGGAAGAACCCCAAAGAAAGATGGAAACAGAGATTGGAGGTCAAGCCAAGGAATGCCAAGGATTATTGGAAGCCAATAGAAGATAAAAGGAGGTAAGGAAGGATTCTTCTCTTGAATCTTCAAGAGGAGGGTGGTCCTGCCAACATCTTGACTTTGGACTTCTACCTTCCAGAAGTCTGAGAAGGTGAGTTTCTGCTGTTTTTTTTTTATATTTTATTTATTTATTTTTAGATAGAGAAGAGGGGAAGGAGAAAGAGAGGGAGAGAAACATCAATGTTTGTTTGCTTCTCATGCATCCCCAACTGGGGATCTGGCCCCCAACCCAGGCATGTGCCCTGACTGGGAATCGAACCAGTGACCCTTTGGTTCACAGACTGGCACTCAGTCCACTGAGCCACACCAGTCAGGGTGAGTTCCTGCTGTTTTAACCTATCATTTGTGGTGATTTGTTATGGCAGCCTTAAGAAACTAATATGCCATATGAACTGATTAATGCCTATGCTATATCAGTTATAAAATATTATAAATTTCAACTCAGGCTGTATGTTCTAGTCAACATGTCAGAATACTTGTTTTTTCTCTTGGGCCAGTTTGCCATTTGGATCAATAGACTTCACATAACATTTCCTTTGTTTCACTACTTTGCTGCTACATCTAGCCCAGAACTGCACATTCTAACTTGTTTTAATGAAGTCGCCCGCTTACTTCCAGTCCCATCACACTCAACAGGAATTCCAGCTATTACCATTTTGTAGAATGGATTAATTTCTATCTTGTTGTATTACTCTTCTTGCAATCTAATGTCCATCCTAAATAGATGTTACAGGGATGAGAGAGAAATGCCTGGCTCTAGACTGTGGGTTCTACCAAGCTTATTGTGTAATGCACATTGCACCAGATTCTCAAACTCCTCACCTGATGAGCTCCAACTGTAATGAAGCTATGTTCCTCACCACCTTGGCTCAGAGAAGATCTCCAGCTGACTCTGGTCAGCAGCTGAAAGAATCCTGAGGACTTTTATTTCCAATACTATTACTTCAGTTGTTTTAAGAGACTTATAGGTGTCCAAGAAATCACAGAGGAGTCATTTCTTCAGATGTGAATTTGGCATCACTTTTGTGTGATGATTACTGGAAAAGTCATAAGTATAAAGTACAGTCCTCATCATGTACCTACATAAGGATCAGCTCACCCAGGCCCTCTAACAGAGAGAATGCTCCGTACAATGGGGACTGTGCTGATCTGGGTGCTGGCTCAGCTTCCACATGGCACCTGGGTGCTCTGACAAGCCTCCCACAGCAGCCCTTTGATGAAACAAGGGCTCTTGTTTCTATCAAATAGCCCACCCACCTTTCTGTTCTCCTTACCTCCTCATGTGTTTCACCTTCTTGTGACCTTCGTCTGACAGGTAGGAAATCACTCTCTCTCTCTCCTCCCCACCCCACTGATGTTTCTCTCAAACATTTTATCTAACCTCAGACTTTTTAAAAATTCCTCCAAGGGCTGAGACTTTTGCAAATAGTGCCTAGAAGAATCCTTTAGCTTTTCTCCTTGACACATTTTTCCCCTAAGTCCATGAGCCCAGAATAGCCCAGCTGTTTCTGCAGAGAGAAAATAAAGTGAAAAATTGCTGTGGAAAAACATCCATTAAATTTGCAAAAACATTATCCTATACCATTGAAGATATTCTAAAAAAACCTTTTACAATTAACCTACAATTTTCAAACGTTGTTCCCCAGATCCATGAAATGCCTTCCAGACAGATGTATGAGTGACCTATATACTGTAGAGACTAAAAACCTGTGGACTGTGAAGAGGTTCTAGATGTGACCTCTTCAGTGACACGAGTGACATCTGCTTCATTGACTTGGGACAACACCCAACACGTGTGGGCTCTTAAAAATGCCTCCAAGTGTCTCTGGAGTCCCTGGGCCTGCATTCACAATAGAAAGGGATCTAGTTGCTCTTTTCATGGAAGATAAACAATGGTTTTGAGCCAGCTACAGCATTCTGAGCACATTGGGAATGTCAGCAGGAAATAAAGATGAGTGATGCATAGCTCACAACTTCTAAGAAGGGAAAATCTCCTTTGCTGTGACAATTTCATGTTTATCCCAGCCCAGTATCAAATCAGCTTCTTATTCCCTGATTTAGGGATGAGACCTCTCTCTCTGAGCCTCCAGGGATGTTGCTCTTTTCTCCACTGAGGTGGAAGATGGGGTATTTCTGACACATAGTTTTGGAGTCATTAGTGATGGCTACTTGGCCTTGCAGCTGTGCAAGGCTTCGGGTGCTCTTTCCAACACAGCGGAGAGTCTCCAGCTACTTATCTTTTCCGGTTTCCTCCTCTCTGTAGCTATTACCTTCCTCTTCCTTTTAGTTCAAGCAGTGGCATTCTTTCTTCTTGGGGTCCTGAATCTCTTCCTTTTAGCTGCTGAGGTCCACGTAGGCAGCCAAAATGTCTGACTGAGTGGAGGTGACAGCTCCAGTTCGGTCAGGCCACATGTGGTCCATGTTCCTACACACAAAATTTCTATCTGAGACTAGAGGAAACTTCAGCTTTGCTGGACCTTGTGAGTTGGAAAGGGGATTAGAGAATCCTCTTTTATAACCTCCTCTGAATTTATCTGGTATTTCAAAGAACGTAATTTCTGCCCAGCACAACAAACGCATGAATGTAAAACAGGAGACCTCACACTGGCTTCTCTATTGCTGAGGGCACACTATCCCAGGTTTACATGGTAAGTATTTTACATTTGAACCCCATCCTAGACTCTTCCTCTTAAAGAAAATTTATATTTAAAAAAATCAGTGATCTCTTTTTATTAATTGTGTAGACATGCTTGCTGAGCCGTTGTTTTCCTAATCCCTCTCAGACTTTTTATTTCGTCTTTGGGAAGTGCTGCTTCCAGGGGTAAATCTGACAGTGTTCTGCCCTTTGATGTCTGACACATCACTGCTAACGTAGACATCAGAAAAATGTAAGAGGTTTTCTCGTGCCGCTCCCTCCCGCTTCCAGTTCTTAATCCTCCAACTGCTCTCTTTTCTGTCTTAGGCACTAAATTTAGTTTTCATATCTTTCAATTATTCCTTTGGGTTAATGTTATCTTTTTTTTTCAGTGCAAAACCATTTTTATTATCCACAAACCTCCTTCATTTAAAACAAAACTTTAACATTCTTATTAGGCAACCAGATAGTGTGTGTGTCTGTTGTGACACATCGCTTATGATGTGTTCAAGCCAAAAATGTTTAACTTGAATCCTTTAAGCCTCTAGCTGCTGCAAAACATTTCTGAGTCAGTGTCATAAAACGGCATGGGCAGGGCAATGTGCTAGATGAGGAGAGGGATAACAGACAAAACAACCAGATGCCACTTGTAGTCCTGGGTTGGACCTGGTCTGAACCACTCACTTCTAAAAACATTTTGGCACAGCTGGGCAAAACAAAAATTAGATTAATAATTAGGTGAAATA
>VMDR010036401.1:0-10503 GCA_007922815.1 Macrotus californicus | reverse complement strand
GTGCAGGGTGGAGGGGAATATAGGGGGGGAAATGGGACAACTGTAATGGCATAATCAATAAAATATATTTAAAAAAAAAAGAAATATGGCCTGAGAATGAGAGCAATAATTATAATATCATATTACAATCAGATTTATTTTGCTGGAGGGAAGACAAATGGTCCAAAATACCATGCGTGCAGGCATTTATGGCTCTGTACTGAGGTCCCTCGTTTTGCTCTGGACTCACCCAGACATAACTTGAGTGTACGTGTTGATCAATTAGAAGATACCCTCTCTAGTTCCCCACCTGTCTCTCAGGGGAAATTCAGTGGACCCCAGATTTCGGGAGCCTGTGCTCCTACCTGAGAGGGATCAACCTCCCCACTACCTTATGCTACAGACTATCCAAAGCCACCAGCTGAGGAAAAGCTCAGCCCAGCGGGAAATACTAGGAGTGCTGCTTCTTGTCTCCTCACCACTCCTACACTCCTACCCCTGAGGGAGGTAGCAGGCACTAAAGGCGTATAAGGGTGTAAGTGCCTCTCTCTATAACTGATTGGCAACAATGTAAAGACAGGCTAGGGAATTTTTCAGAGGACTCTGCATTTCACTGGTAATTTCCAGTCTCTTACTTTAGCCTTCAGTAGGTCATGGGGGACTTGTACATATTTCTGACCATGTGCTGTTCCCCAGATGAGAACAGCAGATTTAGGAGGAGGCCCATAAACATGCAGACTAGTTGCATACCCAGAACCGCAACACTAACTAGTTTGCTGCCCAGGCCGTCCCAGACCAAGATCCCAACTGGGGATACAATATTCAAATGGAAATTTGGAGTAGGGACGCAATGACAGATTTCCTACTGTCAGGAATGAGAACCTGGTGGGGTGGGAAGGGGAAGACAAAACTGTACTTGAACAACAATAAAAAAAAATCTACAAAAAAACCAGAAAGCTGTCAATTATGAAAAGATTAGGGAAATTACTTACATCAAGAAAGAAAACTCAGCTGTCTTCAGAAACAGACTAGTAGAAGTTTTCCAAAAACATACAAGCTTAGATTCATCCTCCCTGGAGGGTTGAATTTGGCATTTTATAAGTCAGTCCACCCCTGATATTCAGGAAGCTTCAGAAATTACAAACCGGCCCACAGAACTCCCTCGATAAGCTCATGAATATGGTCATTTTAGTCTTTAGCAATAGGGATTTGGGGGAAAAAAAACAGAAAGAAGGAAAAGGAGAAGCAAGCTGAGCCCCTTGCATGAGCCTTTAGTAGTGCTGTAGGCTGAGACCAGCCCCCTCAGGGCAGCTCAGGGAAGCTGCAAAAGATTCCGGGGCAAAAAGAGCAAAACCGTTATAAGTGCAAGGCCCCCGGACACTGGGCAAAGAACTGCACTTGACCGCCTCCAGGACCCTGTCCTCTGCTAGAACATCAGTTCTGAGTCCTGCCACTGGAGGGTGGACTGCCCTGACTCCCAGAGTGGAAAGGGTCACACCCAAGGCCATGGCTACTCTCAAGGACTGAGGGTGCCCAGGGAACAGGTCGGACCGGGGAATACTCATATTTTCATCTCTACTGAGGAGCCCTGGGTAACTCTGGGTATGGCAGGTAAGAAAAAAATCAACTTTCTGGTTGATATGGGGGCCACTTTGTCCTTAATTCTTACTCTGGAACTCTTTCCTCTAAATCAGCTAAGACAATGGGGGTCAAAGGAAACCTTACGTCCTATTTCTACACACTTCCCATCACTCATCAGTTTGAGAGTCAAATATTCAAACACTCCTTTTTGATTGTTTCTCAGTGCCCTATCCCTCTGTTAGGCTGTGACCTTTTAGCCCCAGTGGAAGCCATCTTGTTGTTCCCTGAAGAGCCACTTGAGTTAAGCAAGGTCATGATAATCAGTAGCGGCCCAAACAAGGAGGAGATCCCAAGTTTGGCTCTGGACACAGTAAACCTGCTCTTCGGGAGTCAGGGATTCCGGGAAGAGTGAAGACTGTGTAACTTGTTAAAATCCAATTAAAGCCTGGGTCAGATTATCCTCAAAGAAACAGTATCCTATTAAGCAATAGGTTTTGGAAGGTTTGCAACCCATCATAACTAAATTTATACAGCATGGGCTCATAGTTCCTTGGCAATCTCCTTGCAACACTCCCATCTTACTGGTGATAAAACCCACCAGGGTATAGGCTAGTCCAGGATCTAAGGCTAGCCAATGAAGCAGTGGTCCCTTTACATCCAATAGTAGCCTACACTTATGCCTTGCTATTGCAGGTAGCTGACAATGCTCAGTGGTATTCAGTGTTTAATTTGAAAGATGCCTTCTTTTGAATCCCTTTGCATCCTGACTCTCTGTATGTTTGCTTTTGAGTGGACTGTTCCAAAGACAATGACATATCAGCAATACACTTGGACTGTATTGCCACAAGGGTTTAGGGGACCATCCCCACCTCTTTGCGAGGGTATTAGAAAAGGATCTTAGAGAGCTACAGTTACAAGGCGGAGCTATTTTATAATATGTAGATGACATACTGATCTGCAGTCCCTCCAAGGAGGCTTCTGATTAAAATACCATTCAAACTGAATTTCCTAGCTGAAAGAGGATATCGGGTATCAAAAAAGAAGGCTCAGATTACCAAAAAAAGTAAATTTCTTAGGGTATATTCTGACTCCTTGGTCTAGGCAATTTTAAGAGGAGAGAATTAAGCCATTACTGAGTTAATTCCACTGGCTACTAAACAGCAGCTTTGCTCTATTTTTAAGAATGGCAGGATTTTTTAGGATTTGGATCCCCAGCTTTGGACTAATTGCCAAACCTTTGTACAAAGCTACTAAAGGGAAGACACAGAACCCATTATATATGAAAAGGAATGTGATCGTGCTTTCAATCAAATCAAGCAGGCCCTAGTTGAGGCCTCTGCCTTAGGCACCCCTAACTTAAACAAGCCTTTCTCTTTATACATGGCAGAGAAGCAAGGAATTGCTTTAGGGGTCTTAGTCCAAAAACCGGGGAATGAACCTCAACCAGTTGCACATTTCTCTAAAAAGCTGGACACTGTTGCAACTGGATCGCCTCCATGTCTACAAGCAGCTGCAGCCACAGCCATGCTAACCGAGGAAGCTGCTAAACTAACTCTTGAGCAGAAGTTCGAGGTCTTAATTCCACACCAGCACAAGGAATATTAGAAATGAAAGGGCATTTTTGGCTACCAGGAAACAGACTGACCAAATATCAGATCCTTCTGGAAAATCCTGAAGTAACTGCAAAAGCCTGTAATACCTTAAACCCAGCCTGCTTAGTGCCTGAAGAGTCATTCTCAGATTTGACAGGTTCCTGCTCAGAGATTATCCACTGACTCACTCCAGCAGGACGGACTTGCTAGACTAACCCTTAGAACACCCCGAAGAACAGTTCACCAATGGAAGCAGCTTTGTACAGAATGGAGAGCAAAAAGCAGGACATGCAGCAGTCAGTTTATATACCACCACCAAGGCACAACCCCTTCCACCCTTGACCTTGGCCCAAACAGCTAAAATTGTAGCCCTTACCTGAGCTCTCATCCTAGGACAGGAAAAAGGATTAATATCTATACAGACTCCAAATATGCTTTTTTTTGTTCTGCACACTCATGCTGCCACATGGAAAGAAAGAGGGCACCTCACTGCTAAAAATTCCCCTATTAAATGTAGACCAGAAATCCTAAATCTGTTGGAAGCAGGTAACCTGGAGCGAATGGCAGTCATGCATTGCAAAGACCACGAGAAGAGTATGTCCCCTATGTCCCAGTGAACTAGGAGGGCAGGCCAAGAAGCAAAGACAGCACCAGGGACTGCCAAACAAATGGCCTTATTACCCTCTGTAAATGGCTCAGATATCAAGCCCAACTATACATCAAGCCCAACTCTATAATCTGAGGAAATATCTTGGGCTTTGGGGAAAGGAGGTGTCCATGGAGGACCCTGGATACATAATGGCCAGAAACTCTTCCTTCCCCAGGCCTCCCAGTGGAAATTCTTAAAGGCTTTACCTGACTCCTCCCACACTGGAAGGGATGCTGCAATGACAATGGTTAATAAATTATTCATAAGCAGGGGAATAGCTACTACCATAAAGAATATTTGCCATGTTTGTACTCTTTGTGCCTACAACAACCCTGGACAAAAGCCATCCCTGCCCCCTTCAGTGAAGAGGGACCAATCCATGAGAAGACTGGCAGATTGATTTTACCAAAATGCCTCCTTGTAGAGGATAGAAATAATTTCTAGTCCTGATAGATACCTTTACTGGAGGGATTGAGGCTTTTCTGACAAGGAAGGAGTAGAAAAAGCTCTCCTAAAGAAACTAATACCCTGAGTCCATCTCCCACGATTCATACAAAGAGATAATGGGCCATCCTTCACTTCTAGGGTCACTCAAGCAGCCTAGAAGCTCTAGGCATAAGATATTATCTCCACTCTGCTTGGGGACCTCAGTCCTCCAGAAAGGTACAACAGCAAATCAAACTTTAGAAAGAACATTAGCAAAACTTTGTCAGGAGACTTCTGAGAACTGGGCTAAGCTGCTACCTGTAGCCCTCATGAGAATTAGAAGCTCCCGTGTATACTAAGCTCAGCCCATCTGAAATGCTGTATGGTCGACCCTTTTTAACTCTAGATCGAAAATTTGATACAGAGACCCATCAAGCAATTAAGTATACAGTACACTCAGAGTAAGTGTAGAAAGCTTTACAGGAATATGGAAACAAAGTTTTACCAGCACTGAAAAGGAACTTTCAAATTACTATCTCTTGGGGACTGGGTAATCAAAACTTGGAAGGAGGGATCACTTGCAGACCAACTCAAACCTAAATGGAAAGGACCATACCTGGCAGTTCTGAGTCCCCCTATGGCTGTAAAACTTTTAGAGGTCAATAACTGGGTTCATATTCCCAGGGTAAAGCCAGTTCCTGCTGATCCCAATCTGATCCAGGACCAGCTGGAGACCCAAAGCCCAGACTACACCTGCGAACCACTGGAGGACCTCAGATTCCTGTCCAAAAGGAGGAAGCCCTAAAACAGGGGTGCCAAACTCATTTTCACAGGGGCCCACATCAGCCTTGCGGTTGCCTTCAATGGGTCGAATGTAATTTTAGGACTGAATAAATGTAACTACTCCTTAACAATTAAGAGATAGCTTGGTGCTGTCACCGGGTAGAAACAAGGTGGAGGGCTGGATTCGGCCCGCGAGCCTTGTGTTTGCCACCTGTGCCCTAAAAGATAAGTAATGATTGATGACGATGTACCAAAGTCACCGTTGTTCTAAATAGTTGCCCTTCCTGGAATCTTTCTGTTAGTACTGGTCTTCTGTATGAAGGCTTGTTTACCTCCTTCTGGGTGGAATAATATCTATGCATGTCCAAAATGAAAGTTTCTTTGTTGTTTCTATTAACCATTCTCTACTTACCTACACCCTGTATAGGGGAGTGGGATGAAAATTTTTTAGTGAACATTTCTCAAACATTAACAGCAGAAGAAAATTTGGCCCAATATTGGATATGTCATCCTAACCTAGAAACTTCTTCCAGGTAAAAAAATACTCATATAAAAACCTACCCAATAGCTAATAAATCTTTAATCAATGCTTTAAATTCTTCTGCTAATTACATGCATTCTTCTTTTTCTTTAAGAGTCAGATGGGAGTGGGACCCTCATTTGTGCTTCCGTATGACCCCACTAGAATTGGAGTCGTTATTACTCCAGTCCCTCTCTTAAATGTGGCAGTACTATAGGATGCACCCCATGTTATAATAATACTCATTCCAGGGCCATTAACCCATTTGAAACCCTGGCCTATTTTTTAAATTGGAGTTTTCTAGAGAATCTTTCTGAGGGAGAAATTTTCAAACCTTTGAATTGGACATATAGGATGCTACCTGAATTATGATTTGAACTGCATTCGAAGCGCATATACCCATTGCTGCTTTGACAAAACTCATAATGCAGGTAACAAGAATACTACGGAATGTGTTGGTGGAAACTGAGCCAACCACTCCAGGGGTATTAGCAAAATTTCTAGCACCTCCTGTGTGAGGGGAAGATTGGGGAAATAGCCTAGGGGTCCTTAAGGATTCCCCTTGCCAAATGCCCTCCTTAGCAAATATAAGTCCACCGATGCCACAGTCATTGCAGCACCCCTGGGCCTCATCTGGCTGTGTTGCACTCCCAATAGCTGGCTAACAGATCATTTATAACTTCCAGAAGCCATTCTTATACAGATCTCAACAACTCTAAACATGGGGGTGACTGTACCTTAGGGACCTTGGCACCTCAAGACCTTACCATTAAACATAACCCAAGGTCCTGGAAGTCAGTCTCTCAGCAGAAAAAAAAATGAGTTTTTGGTCTCGCAGTAGCTGGGGCTCCTGCCACCATAGTGGCTGTGGCCCTTTGGGGAGGCTTTGCCCACTATGAGACCACCCTGAAGGAACTCACTAAGATTATAGCAGCAGTCTCCAAAGGTACAACCGATGCTCTAGCTGGACTATGAAGATCAGTATACTCGCTGGCAAACGTAGTCATGGCCAACCATTTTGCCCTTCACTGTTCTGGCAGAAAAGGGTGAGGTATGTGCAGTCATTAACAAGACCTGCTGTACTTATAAAAATAACTCTGGAATGATTGACACTAATATAAGAAAAATGTATGAGCAGACAGAGTGGCTACATAAAAACAACAAGCAGGCCCAAGCAACTGGGGATAATCTGACTTCCTGGCTCCCTAGTTTAACATGGCTATGACTTCTCCTAGGTCCCTTAATAACATCGTTGCTGTAATTACTTTCAGGACCTTGTCTGTTCTGCTTAATTGTTAAATTCATATCTTCTAGACTTAAGCAGTTCCACATCAAAATGGTGATGCTCCGGGGATTCCCACCAATCCCTAAGGATGACGCTGAAGCTGACCAACATACAGTGTCATGATGGCCTCCTGAGCTCCTCTTCAACCTCTAAATAGAAAAGGGCGAGGGTTCCGTGACTCTCAATAGGCAGGGACTACTGCCCCATCTAAGCTAGACGAAGTTACAGAAGAATGATCTTTGCCCATGAACCCCAAAGAGATTTTCGAGAACCATGTGTCTCAGGGGGAAATTGAGGCAAGAGATAGTAAGGCATGAGGGAACTCTGGAGGCACCCCAGGACTAAGACGAAAGACATCGATACAGGAGAGACCCTGTTCTAAGACTGGTTGTCCCTGCGTTCTGGAAAAGAGCTGAATTGTGGCAAATCATGACTGCATCTGTACAGAAGATGCTACATGACCCCTGCTTCATTATTATAGCATTATAATAAGTGAGCATTGCCCCTCCCCCAGTGGGCAATCAAGGAAAATCATGGGAGATTTCATGTGCAGTAGCTTAAATGTAATATAACTAATTGTACAGGCACAGAAAAAGCTCACCAAAACTAGCCAGGAAGTATCCACCCTGTAAAAATAAAATCAGCCCCGGTTGGTGTGGCTCAGTGGACTGAATGCTGGCCTGCAAACCAAAGGGTTGCTGGTTCGATTCCCAGCCTGGGCACACATCTGGATTGCAGACCAGGTCCCCAGTAGGGGTGCGCAAAAGGCACCCACACATTGACGTTTCTCTCCCTCTCTTTCTCCTTCCCTTCCTCTCTCTAAAAAATAAATAAATAAAATCTTTTTTAAAAAAAGAATAAAATCCCTCTGGACACTGAACAATCTCTGCTCAGAGTTCACCGTCTCCCATATTCTGTGGAGTGGATTATCACTTAATAAATATACTCTTTCCCTCTCCTCTGTAAACTCTGTGTTCACGCCAATTCATTGTTTGTGATCACCAGAAGCCTGGCTGACTGTGCCCACCTGCAACAAACTCACAAAAGTCCTTACAAGTTCGGATGTCTCCTACACTGATGATTTCTTAGCATCCGCTAAGTAACAGACATTCAGTCATTGCAGACAAGTAGTTCAATCACAGGTAAGTCTTACCTATAAAAGGCTCACACTATAGTAACGTTACCAGGAAGTGTCATTACATGTGATGGTAAAACACAAAGAAACTACAGAGAAAAGAGTAAATATCTTCACTCTTCCCATCCTTGATCAATTTCAGAGAAAAAAAAATTTTAATCTACTGTGTCATTCCTACTAGTTTTTGAACCAAATGCAATAAAGCTTGGTAGAGGAGAAGAGCGTTTTAAATTATTTTTCACATTTTAAGATTATTCCTCAGAAATAATTTCCTTTATTCCTTTGTTACTTCAGATTTTTCATTAACTTCAAAACTGTGTTAATTAAAAAAAAAAAAAACTTCTATAGTCCCTATACTGGGTCTGGAATTCTGTGCTGAACTTCAGATTAATTGGACAATATTCTATACGTGCCATCATTCTGTCTTCTTTAGGATCACAGGTTAGTAGGAAAATTTTATTCAAAACGAGGAAAAGCACCAGAACCTCCACAAGCAACTTTCCCCTCCCACCCAGGGATTTACAATGTCACCGCTATCAGAGATTCCCACCTGAAAACTGTCTTTCCTGTAGATATGAGTAGTGACCACAGTTACGTGCATTGCCCACTGGACTCTGTGCTTTAATTTATGAATTCCCCTCCCGGGGACAAGCCCCACACACAGTTCAGTTCCCTTAATCCCACAGGTTTTCCTGTTTTCCTCCAAAGTCTCACAGGCCATTAGAGCACGAGTCACCATGGCCTGAATGTTAAGAAACGGCTTTTTTAAAGACAATATTTGAGTTATGTTTTAGAAAACAACTAGGATTTCTCAGATGATGAAGGCAAGAAATAACATTCTAATTAGAGAGCAGAGCAGATACATGACTCCTAAATACTTAGTACTAAAAAAAAATGATGTGTACATATTTAAATAAAGTTCTCTGAGACATTCTTGAGTGATAAAAACTGAAAAGAAACTAGTGTGACCATCTAAATGCAAAAAAATGACCAAAATTGTATATTTCTTAATGCATGTATATGTATATAGTATATACAAACAAATGCTTGCAAACCGATCTGAAAAGACCTCATGAAATGGATGCGAACCTGGGTGGTAACAAATAGTACTTCGCTTTATCTAATGGTTTGAATGTGCACAATGTGATAGTGTAGAATTGTGTGTGCTATGTGTATGTTATTTGGGAAATGAAAAGCAACTTGTGAAAACAAAAAATATAAATACTAAGTAGAAGAAAAATGTATAGATTTTTTAAAAATGAATGAATGCTGTGACTGTAGAGAAAATATTTTTGTATGGTTAAGGCTTTCTGAACAAATAAATGTGGAATTTAGGTTAACAAACAAGGCTTGGAAGTTAAAAGATGACTGGATTGAGATTTATTTTTCCCAGGAAGTATATGTTTACATTTTAACAGGAATAAAATGTGGAATGTGAGAAATTTTCCTGGGTTTGCAAAGCTGGAAGCATTTGGCCTCTCCCCTTACCCTCCTCCCCTTGAAATTCTTTACATTCCGAAGGAAAATAATCTTAAAATCCTCTCTTTCATTTCTCAGTATATAATAATTTGTTTAGGCAGATTAAACCTCTCTTTCTCTCAGGACTAGAGGAGAGCAACAGGTAAATAAACTTCCAAATGTATATATTATGATTCCTTTCCCATAGTGTAAAACCAGCCTTTCCACTTGCAGGTTTCCCATTTGGCTCTTATCACACTGCTTCAGAAGGAGCAAGATAAGTTTAAAGGATGTAGAGCAGGAAGTTGAGCTAGGGGCTCTCAACAGCTCATAAGCAGAAAAATCCACAAGAAGGACTGGATGGAACAGACACAGCCTTTATGACTCACATTACAAGGACCACGTTATAGAGAGCGCGTTACAGGGATCAGCAAGCAGAACCACACCTCCCTGAGTCTGAGACTTGTTTTAAGGAGTTTCAGACAAAGGGGGTATGCATGTGCCTTGCACGTGACTCTAAATTACATTATCTCAGTGTGTTCCTGCAGAGACAAAAGGTCAAGGAGTGGTCACACAAGATAAGAAACTGCTCCCAAAAGGAGATAAGGAGGGAATTACAATCCATTTCAAAGCAACACACATTGCTTCTGACCGGGGGGCCCTTCTTCCAGCCTTCCTTTATGGGGGTTGGAGGAGCCCTGTCCAGCATGACCCCACAAAGGACAAAGGGGAACTGGGAAGGTTATCACGTTAGGTAATAATAATACATCTTATTTTTTGCTCCAAAAACTTCATGTTTACATTTAGATAACATGAACAAAAAAAGGTATTAAAACCTTACTACAGCACCAGTATTCAATTTCATTGAAACTGATACTTTTGTGGTATCAATGTAAGAAATGTACAAACCTGTAATAATTTTTGTGAGTTTATTTGAGCCAAACTGACCACAGTTGCTATTGAGAAGGAAAATCTCAATAGATTAAGAAAATGCTTTGGAAAGTGGCAGCTTCCCCACCTATTATCAGATTCAAAGGAGAAGAGGTAAAGGGGTTACAAGAAATTTATTGATGACAGATTTTGGAGGTGGAAGAA
>VMDR010036400.1:0-10504 GCA_007922815.1 Macrotus californicus | reverse complement strand
GGCCTCAAGGACAAGGGCTAAGGGACACAGAATCAAGTAAGCAAGTTATTTTCCCTTCATTCTATTTTAATTCCTCAAACTACATCAGGAAGTCTCAGACTGGCGTTACCAACACCTCTATAATTTTTTCTAATCTCCCTTTTAAAGAAAAACAAAACAGTAAATATCAAGTTACATACAGTCTTCAGCAGTAAATTAACTCTAGGTAGAATTTAACTACAATGTTTTGTTTTGATCATTTTCATCTTTATGTCTACCTTCTTATGGCAAGTAATAATTGCTTTTTATTTATGGTGGTTATTTCAAGTTTTCTTTAAAAATATTTTAATAATCACATTGATATAAAGAAATATTAAGGAAATAAGTATGCAAGGAAGATGCAGGTGTGGCCAGAATTTTGAGGATGATATAAAAATGACTGAAGTTTGACATCTCCCTTAAATGACACACTAGATCAGACAGACTTAATTGATATCCTCAGAGCATTTCATCCCCAAAAAGCATGATATATGTTCTTTTAAAGTACACATAAAACATATTCTAGGACAGACCACATATTAGGACATAAAACAAGTCTTAATAAATGTAAGAAGACTGAAATCATATCAAGTATCTTCTCTGACCACATGGTATGAAACTATTTAGAAATTATAAGAAAAAAACTGAAAAACAAACACATGGAGGTTAAAGTAACATGTTATTAAACAATGAATGGGCTAACGATGAGATCAAGGACAAAATCAAAAGATACCTTGAAACAAATGAAAATAAAAACATGATAACCCAAAGTGTGTAAGACGGAGTGAATGTAGTCCTAATTGGGAAATTCAAGAGCATTACAGGCCTACATCAAGAAACAAGAAAAATCTCAAACAATATAATCTTACAACTGAAGAAACTAGAAAAAGAAACAAAGCCCAAAGAGTAGAATAAAGGAAGTAATAAAGATCAAAACAGAAATAAATGAACTAGAGTCTAAAAAAAAAATACAAAAGATCAATGAAACCATGAGCTGGGTCTTTGAAAAGATAAACAAGACTGATAAATCTTTAACCAGCCTTATCAAAAAAAAAAAAAAGAGAGAGAGGACTCAAAATCAGAAATGAAAGAGAAGTAACTGACATCACATAAATAAAAGGCATAAGAAAATATTATGAACACTTATATGCCAACAAATTGGACAATGTGGAAGAAATGGAAAAATTCCTAGCATCACACAAAGTTGGAAGAATCACACTACCTGGTATCAAACTATACTACAAGGTCATAGAAATCTAAACAGCATGGTACTGGCATAAAAACAGACCTACAGATCAGTGGAACAGAATAGAGAGCCCAGAAACAAGCCCATGCTTTAAGAGTACATTAATATTTGACAACGGAGGCAAAACATACCATGGGGTAAAGATAGTCTCTTCAGTAAATGGTGTTGGGAAAATTGGACAGATATGTGAAAAAAAATGAAACTAGACCACCTTTTTACACCATACACAAGAATACATTTAAAACGGATTAAGACTTAAATGCTAGACTCGAAAACATGAAAATCCTAGAAGAAAACATAGGCGGTAAAATCTTGGACATGTCTGCTAGCAATATTTTTTTCTGATACATCTGCTTGGGCTAGGGAAACAAAAGAAAAAATAAATAAATGTGACTATATCAAGCTTAAACATTTTGTCATAGGAAAGGAAACCACCAGAAAAATGAAAAGACAGCCCATTGAATGAGAAAATATACTCTCCAATGATACATCTGATAAGGGGTTAAAACCCACAATTTATAAAGAACTTATAAAATGCAATAACCTTAAACAATCCATTAAACAACATGCTTAAACAAACTGAATAGATGTTTCTCCAAAGAGGACATACAGATGTCCAGTAGACATATGAAAAGATGCTCAAAGTCACTAATCATCAGAGAAATGCCAACTAAAATCTCAGAGAGGTACCACCTCATACCTGTCAGAATGGCTATCATCAATAAATCAATACACAACAAGTGTTGGCAAGGATATGGAGAAAAGGGAATCCTTGTGCACTGTTTGTTGGTGGGAATGCAGACTGATGCAACAACCACTGTGGAAAATGACATGGAGGTCCCTAAAAAAATTAAAAATGTAACCGCCTTACGACCCAGCAATTCCACTTCTGGGTATATAGCTAAAGAAACCCAAAACACTAACTTGAAAGGACATGCTCCCCTATGTTCACTGCAGCATTATTTACGATAGCCGAGCTATGGCAGCAACCCAAGTGTCTATTAAGAGATGAATGCATAAAAACACAGTGGTACATACATATAATGGAGTATCACTCAACCATTAAAAAAATAAAATTTGTGACAGCATAGAAGTAAGTCAGAGAAGACAAATACTATATGATTTCACTCATGTTTGGAATCTAAAGAACAATATAAATGAACCAACAAAACACAAACAGACTCATAGATTCAGAAAACAGATGATGGCTGCCAGAAAGGAGGGAGTCTGGGGTACTGGGTGAAAAATGTGAAGGGATTGAGAAGCACAGGTTGGTACTTACTAGTCATTGGGATAAAAAATATAGCATATGAAATATACTGTATTTTGGTGTGTATAATGTGCACCCATATTTTTAGCCCAAACTTTCAGGAAAAAAATCTTTTGTTTCAATTTTTTATTTATTTTTCAATTTTTTAATTCAATTAAAAAAAGTTCAACAAAACCAATTATCATTTTTCCAGGGTACTATTTTGCATACAGATATCGTTACTGCTTTCTAGAGTGACACTTCTAATGCATAAGCATAAAGGAATTAATAATATTTATATAGACACAGAATTAGTACTACCCATGCATAATGTGCATCCTTATTTTCCCTAAAAAATTTGGTCAAAAAAGTGCACATTATACATGGCAAAATACAGTAGTCAATAATATTGTAATAACTGTGTATGGTGCCAGGTGAGCTCTGGAAATATCAGGGGGAACACTTTGTAAAGAATATAACTCTCTAACCATTATGCCATTCACTTGAAACTAATGCAAATAATATTGAATGTAAACTCTAATTGAAAAAAATTAAAAATAGATAAAAGCATGACTGAAGTTTGAGAAATACTACACTTTTCCATTGGGTCAAAAAATAAATGTAAGTGCCAACCATGAGCATGCCTTCCGTTTAGCTGCCATGGAGGGCAAAGAACGATGTTCAAAGAAGTGTTTTTGGAAACTCAGGAGAAAAGGAAATTACTTCCAAATGAGTTCATCAAAAACAGGATTCAAAGACATGGTGGCATTTGAGCTAGGACTTGAAAGATATGATTTAGTCACTTAGAGACCGAGCATTTGAAGAGAACAAAAGCCTAACAATACAGGCCTAAGTGGTGGCAACTTTTAAATCTTGATTTTGGTGGTGGTGACATGGGTGTGTACATAATGTACAAAAAAAATGAGTGCACATTATTATATGTAAATTTTTCCTTAATAAACTTGATATCATTTCTTTGACCTATGCAATGAAAAGTCATTGAGGTTTCCCAGCTGACTAGCTTCGGTGAGGGGTGGAGGGAGGTAAGTACAATAAATAGAAAAGGGAAATCACATTTAAAGACAAGAAGATCAAAAGTATTTATTTTATACAGTAAGTTTTCATAAAAACTGTTTGCTATTACATAAAAATAGCAGCTCTTTATTTCTACATAACAGTTTCTTTTCAGGGAGAGAACTTACCTAAATTAAGGTTCACCTATTAAAAGTAAATGTTACTTTCACCAACCCCCTGCCCCCAAACAAAGGAGTATAATAATAGCACTCATCCCCAAGAAAGTGACAAAGAATAAAAGAAGTAGCCACAGGGGTTATGTGCTAGGGACACCTGACAGAATTTAGCAAAATTATTTAAGATTGTATCTGACACTTAGATCCTGATGGTAGAGAAATCGAGAAACTGTCTTAGAAGGTGCCTTTTAACCTTTAATTCTTTTCAATGACCTGACCTCTTAACAGTTAGTCATTAATTATTAACTACATTTCAAGTGGCTTTTATCACATTTCATAGTTTAAGAATTCATGACTAGACAGGGAAATCATTCATAGTCAAAAATAATGCCATTATTAACAAGTCTTTACTTGTTGGAACTTTATAATGCCATTCTTATTTACGTGACCATAAAATCAAATTCAAAACATGGATTATGGTTATAGAAAAGCAAAAAGAGACCTGAATAAAAGAGGATACACTTCTGCCATAAATCAAAGCATGAGGTCCACAGAAACCTATGTGGATCCTTCATATTTTAGTAAGGAAAATATAAAGCTGTGTTATACCAGTGAGTTGCCACTAGATTTTCATGCCCCAGAAAGCTTAACCTGAAAGCCGTGTGGGGACTTTCGGGTTTGAAGGGAGACTCAGCTCAAGTACTGTAATTTTTAAATTGTCATTCTACATACATACAGTAAGTCAGTTCTTGGAACTGAAGTGAAACAACATGTAACAAAACCAATTTTACCATAGGATGATTGACATGAACAGGTTCCTACAGCAACGATAGAAGGAAACAAAACTGAAGGAAACGATGTTATTCAAGGACCTGCTGTAATTATAGTCCAGGAGATGTTAACAGGTTGGCAATGAGAAAAAAGGCTCTCTGCCCAAAGTTTAGGAAACGCTTTAATAACATTCCCCTGAGGATTTACATGCATATAAGCACAGCAGTAAAAGTTCTGAGAAGTCCCGCAGTTAAAAGCAAACGATAAGTTAAACTCTTGATTAAACCCATTGTGCTCCCAAATTATTTGCCATAGAACACTGTTCTGGGGGCAGTAAGCCTATTATTGATAATGTTCAGAGGGAAACATCAGTTTGGAAAACTCTGATCTTATGAAATCACCTTTAACAGATGACAAAACTGAGGCCTAGAGACATCAAAACAGCTCAGCAGAACAAAGGACTTAAATGAAATCTCTCATTCCTAGGCTAGGGCTCTTTCCACTAGTATAGGGTTCCTTTGATTTTACATAGCCAAACATTTAATTAACATTTAGTTTACATTTAACATTTTTGTTACGGTGTCACATTTTCTAGTTTGTGTACTAACTTAGGTGTTTTTAATTCTTCCTTCAAAACTCTAGTTCCTAATGATCAGGTACACCTGGAGATTTGCTATTGTTTAGCAATTCTAGGGAATGATGTAGTTCAGAGTGGTAGCTGAAAGTAATCAACAAAAATAAAGAATTTGTACAACTGGTGTTAATTTACTCCTGTTATAACTTCTGTCAGCGCAATGAATCACAGTGCGTTATCAGGTGGTGAGTTACTTAGCACGGAAAGCTGACATGTTATTCATATTAAAATTAAGATCTTATGTCTGCATAGAAAAGAGCCAACAACATCGAAACTGAGAGATTTTTGCTTTTCTATAGTTCAGGGCTTATGTGTCAGGCAGTTTCCTAACGTGTGTGTGTGTGTGTGTGTGTGTGTGTGTGTGTGTGTGTGTGTGTGTGATAATAAAAATAAGTTTTGATTACTTTACCTACAGTCTCCAAATCAGATTTTTCCAATCTTTATATTTCTCAAACTCCATAGGACTCTAAGATAATGTAAGAATAATCAAAACAAAATTTACCTAGCTTTAAAAAGATGTAATTGTGCGCCACTCCCCTCCCCACAAAGGCAAGGGAGAATGGAGGAGAAGGGACAGGTAACTATTGTTATGTTGCAACTTAAAAAGCCTTGAGAATCAAAGGTGGTAACTGTTAACAACTTCCTTGTGGCTAATCTGACTTCCTCTAATAAACTTCCTGCACTCTTTCCAACCCCCACAAGGACCTTTAACTATGGTTGGCATTCGTGTCACAATATTAAAAGAACCGAACAAATTAATGACACTACACGACGCCTCGATTCTGCCAACAAAGAGGTAACCCGCGCGCCTTTATCACACAGGTGCGACCTCCACTCCCAACACTGCGCACTTCCCAGCCCCAGCGCGGGAGGCTCCGGATCACCCACCGGACGCCCCGGCCACGCCTGCGGCCACCTGGCCCAGGGCCGCCCTCCAGCCTCCGCCCGGCTGCCGCCTGCGGGTCCCCGCGCAGCTCCCGTTTCCCGGAAACCGGGGGATGGCCACCAGGCTCCGCAGCACCAGGCGGGGCCAGGACGGCAACACCCCCAACGCCACAGCAACCTGACTAGCGGGGATGTCCCCGCGGCTCCAGAAAGAACCAGGCCGAGGAAGCTGCTCTGGGCCAGCGGCCGGCCTCGCGAACGCTTTGGGGGCGGGGACACCGTTACCTGCTGCCGACTCGGCCGCTCCCCGCCAGCGCCGCTCTCCTGGCAACCGCGGCAGCTACACGGAGGCCGAAAGCCGGAGGGCCTAGTGACAGCTCCCAGAGTGCACCGCGCCGGCGCCCACGCCCACGCCGGCGTTGACGTCGACAACCTCGATCTCAGCTCCTAGTCCTTTCCTTGTCTCCAGCTCTAATTGTCGCCACAGCGCCCTCAAGCGGACCTTCAGGGAAGCAGCCCAGGGCCGGCAACTGCGGAAGTGGGCCTGGAAAGGGGTTAGTTTCCTGCAGCAGGTGTTTCCAACTCGCTAGCGCCAGCCATGTCCTGATAGAGAGTTTGAAGGGATGCTAGGAATTGAAAACAGCTTTTATATATTATTTAAATAATTAAGTATAATGTAAATAATTTGTTTGTATTCCTATGAGCATCTTGAGGCCCAGAGAGGTGAGAAGACTTGTCAGGTTAGGAGACAAATAGCCATCAGCTTTGGACTGTTTGAGTCTAAAATTCTCTAAATCACATAGTTACTAAAAGGAGGATTGCACTGTTTGCAAAGAAATGCAATGAAATGAAATTTTTATGAATATGTAGGTATATAAAATATAATAATCTTTAAAAATAATCAAACACCAATTATGTCAGTATTTAAGCACTTATAGCCTTGAGAATTAAAGGTGGAAGAAGATACGAGGAGTTGAAATCATCACCCTTCAACACCATTATTTTAGATGGAATAGCAGTAAAGTTCTTTCAACTGTGTCGTTGAATCATTATGAGGGATAAAGAAATTTGAGAAAGCAAAATGATAAATTTTACAACTCCAAATGTCAATTTTAGAAAAATTGTCTTAAGTTAGTGTCTCTAGGGAAGTGCCTTTATTATTTGGAAAATTTTCCGATGAATGTTTGTTGTGTGGTGATTATGATCTTGAAATTATAAAGTAGACCATCAATAAACATACAATCTTCCGTATACAAGCATTCACTCTCCTTGTTTTTAAAAATTAACAGCCGCTTGTTTTCAAAGAATTCATCTTATAATGCTAGCATGGCCTTATATTTTAATGTGTCCCATTATAAGTATTCACAATGCAGTAATGAAATTAAGATGTCTCTGAGTCAGCTTTTACTTCTGCAAAAGCAAGTAGTGAATACACATGGAATCATTCTCTTCTTCCTTTTCTCAAAGGTTATAGGGATGGCTAATCCTGTGATTCATGTTACTGGTTTTACCACATTCTATTCTTCATAGGGAACATAAAACTTACATTTTTGCAACTGTTTACATCTTGGAGTGATCGTGCCTAACTTGAGAAGCAATGCCAAGTCAATCCTGGACATTTGTAGCCTCAAACAGGAGAGCTAACAAAGGACCGATTGACCATAACTCATAAAAATTAGATTATCATTCATAAAAACAAAACACGAAAAGAAGATAAAGTGGATCTGGGGTGGAAAATTCTCCTCTCAGTCCTCCTGGGGGAAAGCCTCCCTGTACTGCCTCTGTCCATCATCTCCCTCTCTTCCAACCTCAACCCTATCCACGCTAGCCAAAGGAATGTACACCGAGTCTGATTTTCAAGGTCATTTCCAGGGAAACTAACGCATCAGGTCATGCACGTAAGAAGCAGAGTGGGAGGACAATTTGGCTCTCTCTGCCCACCTTCATTAGCGCTCAGACCCAAAACCTGACTTGAAAATGCTCACGCCCCTCTGATCGCGTCATCGAGACGACGCGCTCTCCGTCCGGCAGGTGGCGCTGTGGGCCGCATGGCTTTTTCAGCCAAGCTATCTGGTCTGGGAGTCCCAGGCCTCCACCGCCGCCGCCACAGGCCGCGAGTGCAACCTGTATTGGCGCTCCCGGACCCGGTGGCTCGGGTTGGCTCGGATCTCTGGCTGGGCGCCCGCCATGGCGGTGGCGGCAGAGACGCACGTGTTCCTGGAGGTACGAAGACGGCTGCAAAGCGCGCTGCTGATCCTGCGGTAAGGCCAGGGGTGAACGTGTGGCTACTGGGCGCAGTGCCTGGCTCGCTTTTCCGCTACCCGAAAAGTCTCCGCCTCCCCTAGAAAGGATGTTTTCTTTCTATTTCTTTCCAGTTGCTTAGACATCGCTTGATTACTCTCAGCGGAGTGCCGCCTTTCCTGTAATACCCCCTCGACAATCTCATCAACACCTGGGAGGTTTTTAGACCTGCAACCTCAGCCCCTCAACAGACTTTCTGAATCAGAACTTATATACATTTAGCACACTTACCAGGATTCAGATGCACATTGAAGTTTGAGGAGCAGTGAAGGCAATGCCTGACGTTTCGTTTCTGACAACAGTGCGGGGGCGGGACGATACCTTTTCTACCTCCTTTCGGATCTTTGTTTTGGGATACAGGATCACCAAAGTGAGAGCTTCCTGTTTTGTAAAGTCGTGGGTTTTTTTTCCCTCTCCAAACGGTTCTATGCAGAGAAACTGACACAGTCGTTAAAAGCGTGTGTTTAGCACAATGAGTGGCTAACAAAGTTTGCAGATTTACTGGAGTTCATTCTTCGATTCATGCTCCGAGTTCCAGTGAGATGTCTGAAAACGTTTAACTTGTTATTCACTACATAGACAAGAAAATGTTAGGAAAAGTGTTTTATTTGTTACTATGTGGTCCCTTCCCCGGTGACCACTGTTTCAAATAAATTAAATGTTAAAATCCTTAAAATATTGTTACACAGCGCCACTCTGCGGTAGATTGCTGCTTGGCTTTCTCTCTTTTCCTTAAATTGGCCAGATGTTCTGCAGTTTTGGAATTTGCATGAGAACAATTCAAATTTTACCTTCTTCACAAAGGTAGAATAATTTAATCTTTTTTTCAGTTGTAAAATGGGGATATTTATTTCTCTTCTCTCTCTCAATCATGAGTTCAGATGAGCATATTTAATTCCGTTTTACTTTGTAGGATTATTAGGAACCCAAACCTTACACAAAACAACTTCCCTACTTCCTTTCACAAAAGGGGCCCTTCAGGGTTCTCTCTTGGATTATGTGAAACCACCAAACAGTTCTCCAAAGTGACTGTACCATTTTACGCTCTCACCAGAAAAAAATGAGAGTTCCAATTGCTTCACATTCTCGTCTGCATTGTGTTGTCAGATTTTTTTATTGTAGTCATTCTAATGGTATAAAGTAATATCTGGTTGTCATTTTAATTTGCATTCCCTGATTGAGTACTTTTTCATTTGCTTGTTGGTTATTCATATATATTACTTTGTAAGATATCCTATGATTTTTTGGCATTAAAACATCAGGTCTTATTGTTGAATTTAAAGAGTTTTTTATATTGTCTAGAGAAAAGAACTTTTTCATTTCTGTCTTGTGAGTATGTGAATGTTTTCTCTTGATCTGTAACTTACCTTTTTATATTTTCTTAATAGCGTTTTTTGATGAACAGAATATTTTAATTATGAAATCCAGTTTATGCATTTTTCTGTAATGGTTATTGTTTTTCGTGTCTTAAGAAATCTTTGCCGACCTCAAGGTTATAAAGATTTTTTTGTATGTTCATTTTTAGGAGTTAACATAGTTTTAGCTTTTACATTTAGGCCCATGAATATGCTAAATTTATTTTTATGTTTGGGGTGAGGCAGAGGTCACGTTCTTTTTCTTTTCTCCTCCAAGGATATCCAGTGGCCTCATTGCCATTAGTTAAAAAGACTATCATTTCTCCCACTGAAATAACCAAGTGTCTTTTCAGAAATCAGTAGACTCTACTGTTTGCATGGTATGTCTTTTTCTACCCTTTTACTCCCAATCTGTGACTTTATATATAAAATTTTTATAGCATATACTTGGTGAAAGTTTGTTTTTTTCTTTATTCCTTTCCTCCCCCTCCCTGCTGAAAACCCTCCATGTGCTGTCCATTACTCTGATTCTGTTCCTGTTCTAGTTGTTTGCTTAGTTTTTGTTTTCATTGTTTTTCTTTTTTTTAGGTTCATTTGTTGATAGTTGTGAGTTTGTTGTCATTTTTCTGTTCCTATTTTTATCTTCTTTTTCTTTTTTTAATTTTTTAAAAAATATATTTTATTGACTATGCTATTACAGTTGTCCCATCTTCCCACCCCTCCCCTCCACCCTGCACACCCCTTCCCCCCCCACACTCCCCCTCTTTAGTTCATGTCCATGGGTCATATATATGAGTTCTTTGGCTTCTACATTTCCTATTCTTAACCTCTCCCTGTCTATCTTCTACCTACCAT
>VMDR010036399.1:0-10502 GCA_007922815.1 Macrotus californicus | reverse complement strand
CACTGTTGGTGGGACTGCAGCCTGGTGCAGCCACTGTGGAAAACAGTATGGAATTTCCTCAGAAAACTAAAAATGGAACTGTCTTTTGACCCAGCAATTCCGCTGCTGGGATTATACCCTAAGAGCCTTAAAACACCAACCCAAAAGAACCTATGCACCCCAATGTTCATAGCAGCACAATTTACAATAGCCAAGTGCTGGAAGCAACCTAAGTGCCTATCAGTCAATGAGTGGATCAAAAAACTGTGGTACATTTATACAATGGAATTCTACGCAGCAGAGAGAAAGAGGAGATCCTACCCTTTGCAACAGCATGGATGGAACTAGAGAGCATTATGCTAAGTGAAATAAGCCAGGTGGTGAGGGAGAAATACCACATGATCTCACCTTTAACTGGAACATAATCAACAAAAGAAATCAGCAAACAAAATACAACCAGAGACATTGAAATTAAGAACAATCTCACACAGAGGGGAGGGGTGAGGGGACCTTGAGGGGAAAGGTTTGCCGGAACCACTATAAAGGACACATGGACATAACCAAGGGGGAGAGTGGGAAAAAGGGAGGAAAGTGGGATTGGCTCTGGTAGGGGGGAGTCATGGGGAGGAAGTGCAGACAACTGTAATTGAACAACAATAAAGTAATAAAATCTTTTTTAAAAAAAGAAAAATTAACTCAGATGATGCATGTAAACCATTTGCAACAGTGCCAAGCATACAGCCTTCTCTGCAGAAGAATTAGCTTCATCATTACATTCATTATACTTAGTATTCATCAGTCTGAACTTCAGGCCAGGCACCCAGTCAAGTACTTTATGTTCATTGTCCTAGTTAATCCTTACAATCACCCAGTAAGGATTATGTTCTATATTTGATAGGTAAGGAAATTTAGGGGTATAGTTATTTCCGTGAGGGAATTAGAGATTAGAAAGATGTGACTGGTGAAACAAGTGTCTGAGCCAAAGGTCAGGTCTCTACTATCTACTCTGTAATCATCTTCCAACTCTTTAATTCTATAATAAGTATAATTCTTCCATATACTCATAAAACATTTTGCATCATTATTCAAATGTCAACACACCATTTTGAAATGTTTTTATTCTTAATGAACAGAGGTGTTATTCTCAGGTAGGGCCTCTAGTCCTCAATTTAAAGAGATAGTGCTAGTTAAAAACACAGCTACTGGTTGGGACAGACAGGGCCTCATCTGGAATATGAGTCTTTAGTTTGTAACCAGAATGAGAAGGGTTTGATTTGGTCCATTTTTGCCATCTTCTACCAGTCCTGTGTGCCTCTAATTGGCTAATACCTGCCAGCTGTTTTGAGGTCACTGTGTAATCTCTTTAACCTTGGGTGTTTCCTTGGTGAACAGTACAAAGTCTGGATGGGAACTAGCAAATCATCCCTTGAGATGACTTTCCAAAGCACAACCTCAGGCCTATGCATTGATTCCGGGTGGCCGGGCTGAGATTTGAGGACCAGGAAATGGTGTTGCCACCATGTGCTTCAACATGTGCCTTGGTTGCAGCATGTCATTCTTCTCAATTAAGAAAACTCTCACCAGTGACCTTCCTTTGCTTCTAGACAGGATTATTTTTGGAAAATCAGTCTTGGTTATTGGACCTTTTATGAACCAGCAGTGAGAATTTTCTCGTTAGAGTAGTAGAGTCTATAATAACTTCAGTTATGCTTGATTCAGAATCTGAATCTCTAATTCCAGCATTCCCTAACAAAAGAAAATATCCATTCCTACAAAAAGCCATTGATTTTAATCATCTTGTCTCTCCAGTGCTTTTCTGATCTACAATCAGTAATTTCACTCTCAGGCTAATCTAAGTTAGTCTTTCACTGATTGCTTTGGCTAGCCTGATAGCTCCAGGCACCAACAATTACGTTTTTTGTTTTGTTTTGTTTTTTTGTTTGTTTGTTTTAGTGCTTCAAAATGACCTTGTGTTTAGAAAAAATGTGTTTTTAAACACTGATATGTGGCATACACCAAGGGCTCAAGATTTTGTCCCTGTCCTCAAGGTTATAGTCTTGAGGGGTGGGGAGGTTGGGCACATAAACAGATCATTTTGGTCTAACATGGTAGGCGTCCAGGTGGAGGGGTATATAACATGCAGTGGAAGTCCAGAGGAAAGGGAGGCTAGGGTAGATTTTGAAGGAAAGGATACGTGAGCTGAGTCTTGAAGGGCGCACAGATATGACCAGACAGAAGGGGTGGAAATGATGCCCCAGTAGTGGCCACAACACAGACAAAGGCATGACACTGTGGTCTCAGGTGTAAGCTAATGACCCATCACAACTGTGGGCAGGATTCCATCCAGTGTAGGCGCCAGGCAAGGAACTTTGGCTCATTTTGCTAATATGTAAAGAATGGAAAGCATTTCTCCGCTTTTATTTAGTATCCAATAACTGTGTCTCATCTTACAGACATTTATTGAATATTTTGCCTAATGATTCTTGCCTTCCACAACTAACCTAGAGAAGAAGACGCATGTGTAGCTAATAGTAGACAAATGTGGTAAGTACCACAGAAAGGTTTTTAACAAAGTGCTATGGTTATGTAGACAAATATACAAGCATTTTCTAAGCTGGACAGTTGGTAGAAAACTCACAAAGGAAGTATCATTTGAGGTAAACCATGAAAGATGAGCATGGTTTCAATTGGTTACTCTTTTAAGGATGGGGGTGGAAGGACAGTCTTGACCAGAGCTTCTCAAACCTTCTGTGGTGAGATGGCCTGGTTTTTTACAACTGATCATGGACTAATATTTTTATAAAATAAAATAGAAATGAATCACTGAAAAAATGATATAAAAATAACATACAAAATATAAGCCCATATTACTTGAGAGTCAACAAACATAAAATCACTTTGTCAAACTGCCATACAAGTTTCTAAATGTGTACTGTCAACTTCTGTTACTCAGGTCATCACAGACCAGTAGCAAGTGTTCACTCACCGAAGACAGTTTGTATAGCACTGGTCTAGATAGAAGAAACCTATAAGCAGAGGACTAAGACTTGAATACAAGGCTGTTGGAGAATGGCAAACTGTCCAAGCCCCTAGAGTTTGGGGATGGATTTGAGGGCCTAATGGGTGATGGGAGAAAAAACTAGAGAGAAGGTTTATCCAAAGAGCCTTGCACACCATGGTGACTGGATTCTGTAACCAGTGAGGAGCGTGAACCTGATTGAGAAAGGAAAGGTGTGGCTATCTCTTCTTTAGGAAGTTTTATATCCCTGGAGGGAAAAAGTTTCAGAGAAGAGAGGAGTGGAAGCCAGGAAATCAAATCCTAAGATTACTTCATTTATTCAGGTGAGAGTGATAGGAACCCAAACCAGAGTAATTGAAATGAAAATGGAAACAATGGGACAGTTTGGAGGGAGGACAAGAACACAGTAATAGATTGAATGTGGGGTGAGGGGGATGGTGAGGTTTTCAAGCCCTAGAAGACAGAAATAAGAAACACAGGAAGAGGAGAGATAGCAACTGTTTGGTTTGGGTATTATGTTTTCTCATGACTCGGACACCTGTGTAAAAATATGAAGCATGATATTTCAATCTGGAGTTCGGGAGCAAGGTTAGAGCCAAATAGGGTTGCATATCTATATAGGTATCTATGTCTATATTTTAATGGTTACCTCTATAAAGGAACATCCAAAACCAAGAGAACTATGTTGACTAAGATGAGAGTATAGAGCAAAGAGAGAGGAAAGGTAAAGGCAGCCATGTCGAGGAACATCTGCATTTTAGGGGATGCAGTGAAATGCCAGTTCCTCTTTCTTAGCACATAAATGCCTTGTCCCTCAGCAAATGGCATCAGTGGCCACAAGGGGACCACTTCAACTGAGTGCAGACTAGAAATATAGTCCTGACTTCCAGGCTGTTTAAGCACAGACATCTAGCTCAATCTTCACTGGATGACCATTAAATTGAGTAAAACAGCAAAAAGCTGTAAATAGTGAAAAACCCATATGATAGAAGAAATTAGGGAAGAGTGACAGTGACATGCAAGAAGCTTTGAAGAATTTTTACTAAACATAGTGTGTTGCAACCCCTATGAAAGATAGTACCAAAGAGAACTCAAAAACCTTCCTAAGAAATCGTATTACTAGCAAGTCAGTGCACGAGATCAACAGAATCTCATTAACACCAACTTGGAGAGGCAGGGAGTACAAGAGAAAGCCCTAGAGGTGGTGAGAAGCAGATCACTTGACCTCCATTTTGTCACTGCCAAGCAGCAGCCTTGGGAAGCATGGGTTGGGTAGCTCTAGGTTTTGTACAGTGGCCAGGACAAGCAAAAAAGCTGGAATGGAATAACACTGGGAAAGGGGCCAGACCAGCCTGAACTTACGCTTGGCTTGAGGACTACACCAAACAAATGCCAAATGACCCTGTTGCAATGGCTTTTCCAAACAAAGTAAGAAATGATGTGGAGATGAAGTTCTCATGCTGTGACGGTCCAGAGTTCCAACTCCCTCCCTGCCAAGTCTTGAGCTAGTAGTATAGACCCAGTTTAACTACTAACACTAGTGTAAAATCTTCAGGGAGAATTCTAACAAAGTGGGGAGTAAATGAAACCAAGGAGAATTAATCTAATCTGTTCCTGAACAGTTTTGTGCTGCCATTGTATCATTCAAGAATGAGGACACCAGTCTCTTCTGGACAAAATGGAGGCATAGGTAGATACACTTTGCCTCCTCATACAACCAAAAGAAGGACAATAACCAATTTAAAAACAAAAAATAACCAGAACTGCCAGAAAATCAAACTGTATGGAAGTTCCACAACCAAAGAGTTAAAGAAGAAACGTTCATTGAGACTGGGAGGAGGGGAGGAGATGGGCAGCCAGGGCAGAGAGGACAGGGGATCCATGTTTACGTGGGATAATCCAGGAAGAACAACTGGGGAGCAAGACACAGCACAACCCAGGTTTCCAACGCAGGAAAAGAAAGCCTCAAAACCTCTGGCTTTAAAATGTGGGGGTTATGGCAGCAGGAGAAACTCCCAGCCTCACAGGAGAGTTTGTTGGAGAGACCCACAGGGTCCTGGAATGTATACAAACCCACCTACCCGGGAATCAGCACCAGAAGGGCCTAATTTGCTTCTGGGTAGCAGGAGAAGCAACTGAAAGCCGCGAAGAACCAAACATGTGGCATGGTTCCTTCTCTGACCCCTCCACCACAAACAGCGCCACAATACAGCAACATGGGTTGCCCTGCCCTGGCGAATACCTAAGGCTCCACCCCTTACAACATAACAGGTACGCCAAAACAAAGAAATATGGCCCAAATGAAAGAACAGATCAAAACTCCAGAAAAACAACTAAGCCGACATCTCAGATGCAGAGCTCAAAACAATGGTTATTAGGATGCTCACAGAAATGACTGAATATGGTCACAAAATCAAGGAAAAAGTGAAGGCTGTGAAAAGTGAAATAAAGGAAAATATACAGGGAACCAACAGTGAAGGGAAGGAAACCGGAACTCAAATCAATGATTTGGAACAGGAGGAAGAAATGAACATTCAACCAGAACAGAATGAAGAACCATGAATTCAAGAAAATGAGGAGTGGCTTAGGAACCTCTGGGACAACTTTAAGCAATCTAACATCCGAATCATAGGGGTGCCAGAAGCGTAAGAGGAAGAGCAAGAAAGGGAAAACTTATTTGAAAAAATAATGGAGGAGAACTTCCCCAGTCTGGCAAAGGAAATAGACTTCCAGGAAGTCAAGGAAGCTCAAAGAGTCCCAAAGAAGTTGGACCTAAGGAAGCACACACCAAGGCACATCCTAATTACATTACCCAAGATTGAAGATAAGGAGAGAATCTTAAAAGCAGCAAGAGAAAAGGAGGCAGTTACCTACCAAGGAGTTCCCCTAAGACTATCAGCTGATTTCTCCAAAGAAACCTTGCAGGCAAGAAGGAGCTAGAAAGAAGTATTCCAAGTCATGAAAGGCGAGGACCTACATCCAAGATTACTCTATCCAGCAAAGCTATCATTTAGAATAGAAGGGCAGATAAAGTGCTTCCCAGATAAGGTCAAGTTCAAGGAGTTCATCATCACCAAGCCCTTATTACATGAAATGTTAAAGGGACTTATCTAAGAAAAAGAAGATGATCAAAAATATGAGCAGTAAAATGACAACAAACTCATAACTATCACAACTGAACCTTAAAAAAACAAAAACAAACTAAGCAAACAACTAGAACAGGAACAGAATCACAGAAATCGAGATTACATGGAGGGTTATCAGTGGGGAGGGGGAGGAAGAATTGGGGAAAAAGTTACAGGGAGTAAGAAGCATAAATGGTAGGTAGAAAATAGACAGGGGGAGGTTAAGAATAGTATAGGAAATGGAGAAGCCAAAGAACTTATATGTACAATCCATAAATATGAACTAAGTGGGGAGAGGAATGGTGATGGGGTGAGTATATTGCAGAGAAGAATAAAGGGGAAAAAATGGGACAACTGTAATAGCATAATCAATAAAATATACTTAAAAAAGAATAAGGATACCAGAAAAGGCAATAACATAGGATCTATGGAATTATTCTACAGTGAGGTGAACTAACAGGCATTCAAGATGTAGAGGGAGAAGATGCTGCTAGGCTAGAATATTTTCCTCAAAAAACCACCAGATTTTTAGAAAACATCTGCTTTGTGTGCTCAAAATTCAGAGAATTTTGAAGTATGTGAAATAAGACATGGATTTAAAAGGATCTGGCTAAGAGGTCAGCAGAAATAATATGGGAGATGAATGCAATAAGGAAAGATTATAAGAAAACTAAAAATACAACGCCAAAAATGAAATCTACTTTAAAAGTAGAAAGAACAGATCAGTCTGGTCTTAAAGCCAACTACTAACATGAATGGAAAACTTGAATTGTCATTCCAAATTGTGGAGGAAAAAGAGGTAAAACCCTAAGAAAGCTGATCAATAAAAACAGACCAGAGAGCTAACTTTCAGAGCCATGAGCCACCCCAATAAGTAGAACAGTACTTGGCCTGGCCTATGGTAAACTTTCAGTAAATGTATGCTGAATGAGCCAATGGTATTCCCAAAGAGGCCTCCAAAAAAGGAGACATAAACAATGATCAGAATCATAACAAAAGTAAACTATACTGAGCTGGAGACAGACCTAAGTCTGTGGGTCAAAAGAACTTCACTGACTACCAGGCAAAATTAATGAAAAGAGATCAGCACCTCACCACAGCTTCATAGGATTTTAACATTTCAAAAATAAAGAAAATATCCTAAAAGTATATAAGCAGACAAGAAAATAAGCTGTTATCACAGAAAGAAAAATTAATCTTGCATAAGTTTTTCCTGTAACATTGAATGCCAGAAGATAGTAAAAAAATGTCTACAGGATTTGGGGGCAGGGGGCTGGAGGACTTGTGACCCAAGAATTCTATACTCAGCCGAAGTACAAAGGTGACAGAAAGACTTTGCACATATTCAGAAACTTAAAGTATATGTCCCTTTTGAAAATAACTTTGGGGGTATACAGGGTCTAAATAGTAATGGAAAAAATATAGTAAAGATTAAATCAAAAAAGAAAAGAACTTTGAACTAAATATATATATTTTATATATATACACACACACACACACACACACACACACACACGTGCATATATGTAGAAATACTCCAGGCAATTAAGAGAAGAATCAAAATTCCTTAAGAATGGGAAACTTTTGTTATAAAAGGATTAGCAATGAGCATTGGAAACAGTTAAACACAAAATAGAATCAGGTCTAAATAATTGTGGTAAATACATTTGAAAGAAAACTTAAATATCAAGAATAATTCTTCTAAAAAACACAATAAAAAATAGTGAATTTAATAATAAAAAACAGGGCCTAAATCCTAAATTACTCCAAAAATTAAACAAAAATCAAGAAGTTGATATAGAAGAGAAATAGAAGAAAGCAAAAACTGTGATAATTCATGTTGTATACAAAAGAGACAAATACTGTTTCATTCCTAAAAGTAATTACAGAAATAAAAGTTCAATCAGGCTTTTTAAAAACTTAATTATGCTTATATTTTTAAATGTATTTCTCACACATGCAGCATGTTTTTATAAAGATTCCTCTGATTCCTGATTCCTGTGCAGAAAGGGGAAGGGCAGGGGTCCAGGGTAAAGCAGGGAGACTGCTGGGAAGCTCTTGCAGTGGTCCAGGGAGAAAAAATGATGGCCGCACTAGGAGCAGGCATGGAAATGGGAAGAGATGGTCAGGTACTGCTGGAAGGTGAGAGGATTTGCCAGTGGACTAGGTATGAAATGTGAGGGAACGAGGAGTCAAAAAGGACTATTAGGTATGTAGCCTGAAGAGTTGAAAGGTTGGCATTGCCTCTTGTCTTTTACTAAGATGAGGAGGACTTGGGGAGAGCAGGGAGTGGGGGAGCTAGGGCTGAGTTTGAACTGTTAAGGTTAAGATGCCTATTGTATATGCACACTGATAGGTGTAGATCCCAGCTTCTTTGAAGTACAAAATACCTAATTCTTGAACGAAAGACATAAAATCATTTTTGTTCATAAAAACTAATTATAAAATAACAGTAAATTGACACCCAAAGTAATAGTTTAGTTCCACTTCAGCATCCAAGAGTACTACAAATTCTTCTAACAAGAATTATATTTGTTAGCCCTGGCTGGTGTAACTCAATGGACTGAGTGCCGGCCTGCAAACCAAAGGGTCACTGGTTTGATTCCCAGTCAGGGCACATGCCTGGGTTGTGGGCCAGGTCTCCAGTAGGGGGTGCACAAGAGGCAACCATACATTGATGTTTCTCTCCCTCTCTTTCTCTTTCCCTTCTCCTCTGCCTAAAAATAAATAAAATCTTTTTTTAAAAAAAAGAATTATCTTTGTTAAATACATGAATCACTGTTTTCCCTTGCAATGAGATGTTACTTCAAGAAACAGGAAATTCTTTAAAATAGGAAGATCTATATCTTCCCTTTTTTGGTCAATACTATACACCATTTAAAGCAGCTTGCAACCTAATAGATATTTAGTAAAATATTTTTACTATCTCAAAATATTGAGAACCTCAAAGAAAAATTTTTTATTGTTTCTACTGATTTATACTTTGTTATTTTATAAATATTGTACAAAAATATTGTACTTAATCCAGCATATTTTTTTTGTTTGAATGATACAGATTAATAGCATAAAGTATACATTGGTTGAATGTGGAGAAATGTTAAAATAATAGGAGCTAATATTTAATAAAAAACATCATTGATCCCAAGTATCCTCAAACATCTATTTGCATTTATTCCTCTACCCAACAACTTTTATTGATGATCATCTACATGCTTTGTTTTGTCGAATGTATATGCTTTCTGAAAAAAAAATTACTATTTAAGTCTTTCTAATCTCTTTAGTAAAGAAATTCCGAAAAAATAATAGAAAATTGGCTTGTTTCTATGGTTTATAGGTAAGGGAAGACTTGATGAACCATAACCCAAATAAGTGAACACTTAAGATTAATCAGAATATTTTCAGTGCTGAAATCATAAGACAAAGTGTCACAAACCACAATTAGTTTTTGTCTAATTTATTCCTCCTACTACCCTCATTGTGGCGTGTGTGTGGGGCGGCGGGGGGGGGGGGGGGGTGTACTTCCTGGTTAACCAGTTATTTCCCAAAATAATGAATTAACCAGAATACATCATCCTCTGAGCATTACAGTTAGTCTGTGTTCTTTCTTCTTTTTCATTTTTGTTTACTTTTTATTGAATTTATTGGGGTGACTTTGGTAAATAAAATCATATAGATTTCAGGTTTACAGCTGTATACCACATCATCTGCATGTCACATTGTTCACCACCCCAAGTCAAGTCCCCTTCCATCACCATTCATCTCCCTCTACCCTCTCCTCTCTGCCCCTAACCCCTCCCCCTTTGGTAGTCACCATACAGTCAAAGTGTTCTTTACATGAAAATAATAAAACTGTATTCCTTTTTTAGAAAGTCTGTAACATAGACTTCTCACTAGTAAAATCTAGCTTTATATATAATAAATTCTCATTAGTATAAACTTATTGTATAATGCAAAACAGATATATAAGGATATTTGATGCAATAAGAATATACAATAAAGAACATGTTTGGCCCTTAATTATAAATAAAAACATGTACTTAAGTAAACAAGTATTTTAAGGAGTCCCATAAAACAAGAATAACAAGTATTTCTATTCCTGTCAGTAAGTTTTTAAAGAGCTCCCCTCCAGCTTGTTGCCTTCCAGAGCATTCGTTTGGATAGGTCTCTTCCTGCTTTGAGTTTCCAAGTATTGGTGGGCTGACTGGATGGTAGATAATCAATTATCTGCTCATATTTATACACAACTTTTATACCTGAAAACTAACAGATGGTGCTACTATTATAAAAATGTCTTTGTGCCCAATAGTTCTGGATCAGAAGGCTGTACATACTTTCACTTCTCACAAACAAAAACTGTTCCTAAAAATCTCACTGACTAG
>VMDR010036398.1:0-10502 GCA_007922815.1 Macrotus californicus | reverse complement strand
CACTGTAGGACAATGAAATGATATATTAACATCTTAGGGTTCTCTACGTGCAGTATCATGTCATCTGCAGATAAAATAGTTGTACTTCTTCCTTTCCAATTTGGATGCCTTTTATTTATTCTTCTTGTCTGATTGCTTTGTCTAAAACTTTCAGTAATATGTTGAACAAGAGAAGTAAAAGCAGACATCCCTGTCTTGTTCTCTATCTTAAGGGAAACACTTGTATTTTTGCCCCTAGAGTATGATGTTGTCAGTAGGTTTGTACTATGTAGCATATTATGTTTAGGTATGTTCCCTCTTACCCACTTTGCTGAGTTTTTATTATAAATGGGTAGTGGATTTTATCAAATACTTTTTCTGCATCTATTGATCATGTGGTTTTTATCCATCATGCACTTTATGTGGTGTATCGTATTTATTGATTTGAGAATGTTGTACCAACTTTGCATCCCTGGGATAAATACCACTTCATCATGATGTATGATCCTTTTGATGTATTGTTTTCTTCAGTTTGCTAATATTTTATTCACAATTTTAGCATCTGTGTTTATCAGGGAGATTGGACTATAATTTTATTTCTTTTTCTTTTCTTTTTGTAGTGTCTTTATTTGGTTTTGGAATTAGGATAATGCTGACTTTGTAAAATGAGCTTTGAGTCTTCCCTCCTCTTCAATTATTTGAAATAGTTTGAGAAACAGAAGTGTTAATTCACAGAATATTTGATAAAATTCACCTGTGAAGCCATCCAGTCCATGGCTTTTGCTTTTTGGGTGTTTTTTTTTTATTATTACTGTTTTAATTTCACTAGATGTAATCTGCCTATTCAGATTCTCTTATTCTTCCTGATTTAGTTTTGGAAGATTGCATGTTTTTAGGAATTTATTCATTTCTTCCAAGTTGTCCAATTTCTGGCATATAGTTGTTCATAATATTTTCTTACAATCCTTTGTATTTCTTTGTTGCCAGTCATTATTTCTACTCTTTCATTTCTGATGTTATTTATTTGGGTCCTACCTCTTTGTTTCTAGATGAGTATCTTTATGAAGAATCAGGTCTTGGATTTATTGAGCTTTTGTATAATTTTTAAGACCCTAGATAGTTTATTTCTGCTTAGATCATTATGATATCTTTCCTTCTACTTCTTTAGGCCTTTTTTGTTGGGTGTTTCACAAATTCCTTTAAGCGAAAAGTTAGAATATTTATTTGAGTGTTTTCTTGTTCTTGAGGTAGGCCTGTAATGCTATGAATTTTCCTCTAAAGATTGCTTTCTCTATGTCCCTCAGATTTGGAGTTATTGTGTTCTCATTTTGATTTGCTTCAAAGTATCTTTTGATTTCTTCCTTGATCCCACTGTTGACCCATTCATTGTTTAATGACATGCTATTTAGCTTCCACGTCTTTGTGTATTTTTCAGTTTTCTTCTTATGATTGATTTCTAGTTTCATAAAATGTTGTGAGAGAAGATGCTTGACCTGATTTCATCTTCTTAAATTTATTGATACTGTACATAGAGAACTATAGGGAACCTATCCGTGTGCAATGTGACCTGTGGCTCAGCTCTGGTTCTGAAACCAGACAGATGGGTGTTGGCGTGCAGGGAACATCCGTGCATAGGTCTCCCACGGGGAACCAGGCATTGTCCCTAGGTTGCTTATAAACTTGCTCTTGCAAAAACTCCCTCACTTGGGATGGAGACAGCAGAAGTTTACTGTGACATGTGCTAGACTTCCCAAGCATGAATGTAAACATCTCAGCCTTCTCTCCTTTACATTTGTAAATAACCTTTCTCTTTGAAGCAACTAGCAACATTCTTTCCTTTGTTATCTGTAAACAGTATCCACCCAAAGTGATCCTATGCATAGTTAATGAGAACCATCTTGGAGTGTCAATAAAAGCCTGTCCAGGTGAGGGATAGGGGCCCTCTCTCTCACTGAGAGAGTGGCCAGGCTGGCTCTTTCTCTCTCTCTGAGAGAGCAGCCAAGCTATCCCTTTTCTCCACTGGATTCCTTTAGTTCGTGTGAATTTGTTCATCACTTGTCCAGGGATATAGGACAAGCATTCCATGACAACACATGGTCCTGCCGGATGGGACCGCAACAGACAACCCTAGAGATTCCACCAAGAAACTACCAGAACTGAAAGATGAATTCAGCAAAGTAGCAGAATACAGAGTTCATATTTAGAAATCAGTTGCATTTTCATATGCCAATAATGAACTATCAGAAAGAGAAATTAAGAAAATAGTCCCATTCACAATTGATTCAAAAAGAATAAAATAACTAGGAATAAATCTAACCAAGAATATAAAAGACCTATACTAGGAAAATTTTAAGATACTGAAAAAAGATATTGAAGAAATACAAATAAATGGAAGCATACAATGTGTTCATGGATAGGAAGAATTAACATCATTAGAAAGTCCATACTACCCAAAGCAATCTATCGATTCAATGTAATTCCTATCATGATACCAATGACATACTTCACAGAACTAGAACAAATATTTCAAAAATTTATATTGTACCACAAAAGACTCCAAATAGGAACAGCAATCTAATAAAGAAGAATACAGTTAGAGGAATCATACTACCTAACATCAAACTACATTACAGGGCCATAGTAATGAAAACAGCATAGTACTGACATAAAAACAGACACATACCAACCATATGGAAAAACATATTTGTCAATGATACCTCAGACAAGAATTTGGCCTCCAAAATATGTAAAACTCACACAACTCCACACCAGGAAATCAAACAACCCAATTAAAAAATGGGCAAAGGGCCTAAACAGACACTTTTCCAAGGAGAACATACAGAGGGCCCATAGACACATGAAAAAATGCTCAATATCACTAGCCATCAGAGAGATGCAAATTAAAATCATAATGAGGTACCACTTCACACCAGTTAGAATGGCCATCATTAACAAATCAACGAACAACAAGTACTGGCAATGTTGTGGAGAAAAGGAAACCCTAGCACATTGTTGGTGGGAATGCAGACTGGTGCAGCCACTAAGGAAAACAGTTTGGAATTTCCTCATAAAACTAAAAATGGAACTGCCTTTTGACCCTACAATTCAACTGCTGGGATTATACCATAAAAATCCTGAAACAACAATTCAAAAGAACCTATGCACTCTGATGTTCACATCAGCACAATTTACAATAGCCAAGTGCTAGAAACAACCTAAGTGCCCATCAGTAAATGAATGGATCAAAAACTATGGTACATTTACACAATGGAATAGTATGCAGCAGAAAGAAAAAAGGAGCTCCTACCCTTCACAATAGCAGGGATGAAACTGGAGAGCATTATACTAAGTGAAATAAGCCAGGTGGTAAAATACAAATACCATATGATAACACTTATAAGCAGAACCTGATCAACAAAACAAACAAGCAAGCAAAATATAACTAGAGACATTGAAATAAAGAACAAACTGACAGTAACCAGAGGGGAGGTGAAAGGGGATAATGGTGGGGGAACAGGGGAAGGATTGTAGAGGAACATGTATGAAGGACACATGGACAAAACCAAAGGGGGGTCGAGGGAGGGAGGTGAGGATTACTGGAGTGATGGGGGTTGTGAGGGGAATATGGAGACAACTGTACTCGAACAACAATTAAAAAAAGAATAATTTAAAAAAAGAAGAAAGAAGGAACTCCTACCCTTGGAGACAGCATGGATGGAACTGAGTGTATTAGGATAAATGAAATAAGCCCAGACCGTGAAAGACAAATACCATAAGATCTCACCTATAAGTGGAACCTAATCAACAAAACGAACAAATGAGAAAAATAGAACCAGAGACACAGAAATAAAGAACAAACTGGTAGTGATCAGAGGGGATGGGTAAGGGGGTTATGGGGAAAAGAAGAGGAAGGGGCAAGTGAAGTAACGAATCAAGGACTCATGGCATGGACAACAGGATGGGGAGTGGGAGTGAGGGGTGGGTGGGGCACGGGTGAGCAATGTAGAAAAAGGTAGGACTATTGTAACTGAACAATAAAAATAACACTGAAATTAAAAAAAAAAAGACACAAAGATCAAGGGAACAGAAAATAGAGACGAGAAATAAATCCAAGCCTTTATAGTAAATTGACATTTGACAGAGAAAACAAGCACATACAATGGGCTAAAGACTTTTTACTTTATAAATGATGTTGAAAAAATCGGACAGATACCTGCAGAAAAATGAAACTAGACCACCTTCTTATAACACAATCAAGCATAAATTCAAAATGTATTAAAGACTTAAATGTTAGACCCAAAACTATAAAAATCCTAGAAGAAAACAGGCAGTAAAATCTCAGCCATTGCTTATAGCAATATTTTATCTGATATATCACCTTGGGAAAGAAAAACAAAAGAAAAAATAAACAAATGGGAATATATTAAACTAAAAAGCTTTTGCACAAAAAAGGAAACCATCAACAAAATAGAAAGATAACCCACTGAATGGGAGAACATATTTGCCAATAGATCTGTTAAGGGGTCAATATCTAAAATTTATAAAGAACTTATAAAACTCAACACCATAAAAACAAACAGTCCATTAAAAAAAGGGGAAAGGACTTGAATATACATTTCTTCGATGAGGACATACAGTTTGCCAACCGACATGAAAAGATGCTCAGTGTCACTAATCATTAGAGAAATGTTAATTAAAACAACAGTAACATCTCACTTGACACGTTTCAGAATGTCTATCATCATTAAATCAACAAACAAATGCTAGTGAGGATATGGAGGAAAAGAAACCCTTATGCAATGTTGGTAGGAATGTAGATTGGTGCTGTCACTATGGAAACAGTATAGGGATACCTCAAAAAATTAAAAATGGAACTGTCTTATGACCCAGCAATTCTACTCCTGTGAATTTATTGTAAGAAATCCAAAACACTAATTTGAAAGAATATAAGAACCTCTATGTTGATTGCAGCATTATTTACAATCCCCAAGATATGGAAGCCATCCGAGTGTGTCCATCAGTAGATGACTGGATAAAACAACTGCGGGACATTTACACGATGGAATACTGTTCATCCATAAAAGAGAAGAAAATCTTACCTTTAGCAACAGCATGGAGGGACCTGGGGAACATTATGCTAAGTGAAAAAAGCCAGTCAGAGAAAGACAAACACCATATGATTTCACCCATGTGGAATCTAATGAAAAAACTGAACTAACAATCAGAATAGAGACAAACTCAGAGATAGAGAGCAGGCTGACAGCTCTGGGAAGGGGTGGTTAGGAGGTAGAGGGCTCTAGTTAAAAAGAAAAAAATGACTCATGAACACGGACAACAGTGTGGTGGTTGCTGGGGGGAAAAGGGGTATAATGGTGGGTCAATGATAATGCAAAAAACACAATAAAATAAATTATTAAAAAGGAGAAAAAAACATAAGGAATATATAAAAGTAAAGATGACAAAAATCCTAAGAAAATTATCACAAAGAATCACACAAATACTTACTAGCTTTATTAAGCCCTTTATGCAGACATGTTAATTTTAATATTTTAAATATATGTTATTGGTTATGATATTACAGTCATCCCAGTTTTTCCCACTTTGCCCTCCTCCACCTGGTATCCCCGTTCCCTGCAGAAATGCCCCTTTAGTTCACATCTATGGGCTATGCATATAAATTCTTTGGCTTCTCCATTTCCCGTACTATTCTTAACATCCCCCTGTCTATTTTGTACCTACCATTTATGCTTCTTAATCCCTGCACCTTTCCCCCATTCTTCCCCTTCCTTCTCCCAGGCAGTAAACCTCCAAAATGTCTCCATTTCTATGATTCTGTTTCTGTTCTGGTTGTTTGCTTAGTTTATTTTTTTCAGATTCAGTTGTTGATAGTTGTGAATATATTTCCATTTTAATATTCATAGTTTTCATCTCCTTCTTAAATAAGTCCCTTTAACATTTCATGTAATAAGGGCTTGGTGATGATGGACTCCTTTAGCTTTACCTTGTCTGGGAAGCACCTGATCTGCCCTTTCATTCTAAATGATAGCTTTGCTGGATAGAGTAATCTTGGTTGTAGGTCCTTGCTTTTCATCACTTTGAATACTTATTGCCAGTCCCTTGTTGTCTGCAGTTTCTTTTAAGAAATCAGCTGACAGTCTTAAAGAAACTCTTTTCAGGTAACTCTTCACTTTTCTCTTGCTGCTTTTAAGATTCTGTCTTTATCTTAACCTTTGGCATTTTAATTATGATGTGTCTCAGTGTAGTCCTCTTTGGGTTCAACTTATTTGGGACTCTCTGTGCTTCCTGGATTTGTAACTATTTGCTTTGCCAAACTGGGGACATTTTCTTTCATTATTTTTTCAAATAAGTTTTCAATTTCTTGATCTTCCTCTTCTCCTTCTGGCATCCCTATGATTCAGATGTTGGTACATTTAGAGATGTCCCATAGACTTCTTATACTATCCTCATTTTTTTAAATCCTTTTTTTTTTCTTGCTATTCTGGTTGAATGCTTATTTTTTCCTTATGTTCTAAATTGTTGATTTAAATCCCAGCGTCATCCCCTCCACTGTTCGTTGCCATAGATTTTTCTTTATTTCACTTAGTGTAACCTTCATTTTTACCTGGGTCTTTTTATGTTGTTGCTATGTTCAATGAGTTTTTTGAGCATCCTGATCACCAGAGTTTTGAACTATGCATCTTATAGGTTTGTTATTTCCATTTTGCTTAGTTCTTTTTTTTTCGGGGGGGTTCTTTTTCTCATTTGTGCCATATTTCTTTGTCTCCTCAATTTGACAGCCTCCCTCCCTGTTTTTGTTTCTATGTGTTAGGTAGAGCTGCTTTGACTCCCTGTCTTAGCATCATGGCCCACCTGGATGAATGTGGCTTCTTTAGATCCTTGTTCGCTGGACTTCTTGATCTTCTGATGGGTCTGGGTGCTACCTATTTTGAAGTCTAGTTGTAATTCTTTCTGTGGTTGCATGAGGAAATGAAGTGAGTTTACCTACACCTCCATCTTGACCAGAAGTGTATGTTGATGTGTTTTAAATAAGATTTAACAACAAGTAACATCATACTTTTTTATTTATCTTTGCTTTGTGTTCTACATAAAAAGTTTGAATTTTTAAAATTAATTATATGATATGGTAATTGCAAAGTACATTTTAGGGAATATGTTTAATTAAAATAATGAAATGTTAATGCTAAGAGAAATTGAGTTTCATAATTTTAATTATTATACATATATATTTAATAAATTTATACTTAACATACAAATTGTGAGCAAAGGGATTAATCCCTTTGCATAATGGTGCCTTGATTAAGCTGTCAACTCTTCCTAAATTAAAGAATATGACTCTGCATCACGATACAGGTAAATCTGCAAAGGCAGCAATCATGCTGGCCACAATAATTATATGCAACATAATTAACACATTAGAAATAAAAGAGAAACTAATTTTATCTATTTGGAAACTAAGTTAGTGGCTAGATCAATGCTCAACATAAAAAAAAATCAAAGATTCCTTGCATTCTAAAATTAATTGACAATGAAACGAAATGGAAGAGGGAACTTATATGTAGTTGAAGACAGTTGGCTACTTGCTTTTACATTTAAGTATATTTCTTCCAAAAAGAATTTATAACTACAGAAAAATCAAACCTTAAGCAACTTTGAAGTTAGAGAATGTTGGAAATTCAAAATAAATGTAAGCAAATAAGGAGATATCACTGAATCCCTTCATCTCCCAGGCTCCTGCCCCACTGCGGAATTCATTCAGATAAAGGACATGCTGACAAAACAAATATAGAGGATTTCTTCAAATTTTTCTTCAATAATATGAATATTATTTATTTGAAAGATTATGAGATACATTTTAATCCTAGTTGGAATATTTTGCACACAAATAAGTGAAGACCTTCTAAGGCAGAGAGATAATAAGAAATAAGACACAACTATTTTATTGATGGTTGAAATTGGGTGCTTTTATTTTCCTTTATGCCTCCTCAAACTGTTTTTAATTGAAATAACCTACTCTTTCATGTACATTTTAAATTTATTTGATTTTCTCCTCATCCTAAATGCATAGTCACTACTTTCTGTGACCAAGAGATAATATTTCAGAGTTAATGATTGAAATGCCTAAACTCTATTTTTACTATTTAATTTTTCATTATTTCCTAATTCAAGACTTGGAATCAGCAGGCTACTTACTGATCCACATGCTTCTGTAATGTATGCTGCATCCTGTAGCCTCTAGCACAAAGTTTAAATAAATATTTGCTTTAAAATGGCTAAGGCTGGAGTTTTATGTATTGATCTTTCTAAACTTGGATCACTTTTAGGGCTAGTAATGGTAAAGCAGCTGATTCAGCACAATCTGATAACAGCAGACTTTTCAACAAAACTTTGTTTTTCTTGTAGCCACTGTCTGACCAAGCATGTCTAAAATTTCTCAAATATGAATACCACTTATTTAAAAGACTATTTTCAGATCTACTTTGATCCAGCTTAGAATATTTACTCATTTTCTTCTTTATACTCTGGTTTCTCTTCAGATCGCATAAATCTTTCGCCTTTTACCAAATCCACACAAATACAAGGCCTCCTTTTATACTTTGAATTGTTTATTAATTTATTTGACATTAAAACTAACTAATACAATATAGACACAGCCTTGCATTGTAATGCTGCTGACCATTGAGATTTCTCCTTTAGCCTAAACATTAGACTCTCACCCACTCAGACCTACCCTGCCCTTGCTCCTCATTCACAGTCTACCACGACCATTTCCATTCACTGTCAGATAGATCTTAGATCAAACATTGGAGGACACAAGCCTCTGTTAATACTTGAAGAAAAGTGATGACCAGGGTCTTTGCCAGATCAGCAAGGTAGCAAGTGTGCCCTGATTCCTACAAACCTAATACACTAGGAGGTGGCTGAAAGTAGACCTTTCAAAGTCTAATGCTGTATCTGACAGTACAGATGAACCAAGAGAATATTATATAAAGGAAATAAGCCACAGAAGAACAAATGCTGCAAGATTTCCTCTATACGAAGCATCTAAAATAATCTGGGGTAGGGTGGAAGTAGACAAAGGGGGATAAATAGGGATGGAAAGAGGCTTGATTTTGGGTGGTAAGTGTTTGATGCAATATGCTGATAATGTTTTATTGAGTTGTGTGCTTGAAACCTGTATGGTTTTATTAACCAATGTCACCCCAAGAAATTCAATTAAAAAATCAAAATGAGAAAACAGAGAGTTAAACAGTGGTTGCCCTAGCCTTGAGGGAAGGATAAATGGGGAGCTGCTATTCCAGATTATCAAGTTTCAGTTACACAAGACGAATAAGTTTTAGATATCTGTTGTACAACATCATGCCTATAGTTAACAATACCGCATTGTGCACTGAATAATTTGTTAAGAGGGGACATTTCATATTGTGTTCTTATCACAATTTTTAAAAAATCCATTGGAAATATAACCCCATGGGCGTCTTCTCCTTCATCACAGCCTTGCATTACTCTTACTCCTCAGAAGTTTCTCACCATATGAATTGCAATGTGTTTTGTCAGAAATACAACTCCCTTGTTCCCTAGCTCCTTACTTTCTTAAAAGTTGCAACTTTGTTTTCTGGAACTTTCAGTCTATGATACAGAGATCTTTTATGTTCTCATTTTTTTCCCACCTAAACAGTCTCTCCATTTCCAAATGAATTTGAAACCTTACCTATAAAAAAATTCCTTGCTTGTCAGGGAGATGCAGACACAAAGGAGTAAGCATACAAAGACTGTACTGGAGGAAGTCCTCTGTGGAGGGAATTTGACCCTTAGTGAAAAAGAGAGGGAGAGAAGGTTAAGTAAAAGTTGTGACACTTAAGAAACTTTCAACAAACTTATCAGGGACTCCTTGAGCCTAAGTCTACCCTGTCTCCCAGAAGGGGTCTACTTTAATAGTTCAGACCCACTCCCATTGGTGAGATGAAGCTTATGATGTGAACGTAAAGTGCAGCAGCTGGGGCGCTTCATCATTTGTGTTCCAGGTAGTCAGAGGCACCTGAGTTGTGTTCCCATGGCTGCCACCCTGGACTCTATGACCAGTCAGCTACTACCTTCTCTGTCTCTTCACCTTCATGCCCACATTCCTGGAACAAGGTTTCTCCATTCACCTCTCTGCTTCTTTACCTCATACTAAAATCTCAGCCTACCTCATCCTGGCTTCTCCTTAACCACGTCACAGAAAATGTTCTCATTAAGTTCACCAGTGTGTCTTTGTTGTTAATCCAGTGTATACTTTTCAGTTTTTTTCACTCAGTCTCTAAGCTTCATTCAAACGGTTGAATAATTCTTCTTTTGAAAGATTGTTTTTTTTTTTTCATTTTCATTTATTTTCTCATTTTTGACCTATAAATCCTGCAATCCTTTCTGTTGATATCTGCTTCTCATTCAACTTTACAGATAATGTGCCTCAGATGGCTGTCATCTCATCTGCCCAGTCTCTAGGATCAATTACTGTCTATATA
>VMDR010036397.1:0-10498 GCA_007922815.1 Macrotus californicus | reverse complement strand
CCAGGTAAAGTGCTAAATGCTGGACATATGATGATAGATGAAACAGATGTTATCTCTAACCTTATAAGTCTGTCAATTAAATAAAGCCACAAATAAGTGTGTAAGTACAAGTTATGACAAGTTCTATGATGTATATTATGAAAAAGGAGAATACGGTAATACAGTAGAGAATACTGGGATGGGGAGGGCAGGGGCAGCAATCAGTGTCTGAGGATGAGGAAGAGTCAGTGGAAGATGAGGAGGCACCGAACTCCAGGCAGGGGGAACGTGTGTGAAGGCCCTGAACCCTGCAAGTATAAAGTATTTGACAACTGGGAGCGTATCAGCATAGCTAGAGCGTAATGAGCAAAGGAAAGAGTTCTGAGACGGGTTTAGAAAGGTAGGGAACACAAGATGGCCATCACGAGAAATCTATATTTTAGGCTCACCAGAAAGTGACTGGAAGGACATAAGTAGAATGGTTTGCTCTAAGTCTTAAACAGGCTATTCAGAGAGTGCCTGCAGAAATACCATCTCAATGTCACCCTAAGTTTTTTCTCTGTGGCCAGAAACCAACCTCCTGTCAGGTGAAATTCATCCATTCTTTCCAAACATCTGGGAAGAGTAGCCGGAATCAAGTGTCCCAGAGGAAGGTATTCTCATATGCCGAGATCTAGCAGAGATACCCAGCTTTACTTGCTGTTCTCATGACTGCTGACTTTTTTAGCTGATGGTGGAACCACAGCCAGGCAATTGCAATCTGTTATGGATTTGATCTCCCGGAGCTCTTAAAACCCTGATGCTCTCAAAGCTGAAGGGAAATGGAACATTAGGCCTAAAAAGTCAGAAACAGTGGACACAGACGGGAAGATGAGTCTGTGGACATTGCCCCTGCATGGGGACAGAAGGGGGACAGATCAGTGGAAAGGGATTCTGGGTAGAGTCAGAAGTTTGCAAAGCTGATCTGCAAGTGCTGAAATTCAGCTTAACTGTAGTGGGGAAAGTTTTTGAAACTCCAAAGGTGTCCACAATAATAAAGCATCACCTAAATGTTGTGGTAAATGAAACTGAATAATTTAACTAAGGAGTTCAGGACATCAGACAGATTTCTCTTTCACCAAAGCTGTTAAAAAAACAACAGTTGTCATTCTCCTAGAAGACCTCTGAAGGGGCAAGCTTCCTCACTTTTCTAAGGAAACCTAACCTGATGGGAATGAGGGAATGGCACTTCTAGAGCAGCTCTCCTTGTATGTGCCTTGTTATTTGACACCACACTGTGTCAAGAGATAATGTTTTTTCTCCTCTGTTGTCTAGCTAGGGTTTCAAAGGAATTTCATTTTTTTCCTCATAGGATGAAAGTAAAATCTGAAAAGTCAAATAGCTCCTTAAACACCAAGAACTCCCCAAATAAATACACTGAGTCGAAAGTTGAGATTGATCGGAGATCTCGAAACAACGGATTAACCAAACATAGGCAGTGATGGGAGGAGGGGAGTTATAGGAGAAATTCCAAGAACTTAGAAATAAGAGAAATAAGGTTTCCCTCTCAAAATTAAATTATAAACTCAGCACATAATAAGTCAGAGAGAGAGATAAGAGAGTGGTCATTCGGAAGAGCCAAAAATGGCTCCCACACAAAGAAAACTGGCTACAGCAAGGCTGAAGTTGGTAACAATGCATAAATCAAAGGAGAAGCCAGCAATGCAAGTTTAGAAAAACGCAGAAAATGAACATTCTCAGAGACCCAGTCCAAAGGAGGAAACGCTCTGGTCCAAAGATGTGTTCTTCCTGATCCCAAGGACAGAAAAAAACTATTTACATGAATTAAGTTACCTTGGATTGACGCCATTCAACCAAAACCGGTTTTATGCAACCTGTACAGGCTTTTAATTATACCCTGGTCTCCCAAATAGTTTGCCTTTAGGGAGAGAACCAGCTCGTCAAAAGATGATGATGCCTTTGGTAGTCCTATTGCTCATCATACAGTATTAATACACTGGCATGCTGCTTTTACTCATTAGTTTCTGGGAGCTTGTGCGGAATCCAAAGAGACAGATTCACAGTCAGGGTGTCAGTAAACGAGGATCCTGAGACAGTAAAGCTGACTGCCAGACCCTCTCACGTCACATCGTCCTGCACTCTCATCCACATGATGTGAGCATTTCCAAACAAGACGGGAAGAGGCAGCCCACACATTTCACGGGGGACATAACTGAGAGCGCAAGACTCATATGTGGCAGAACCAGGACCAGAGTCTGGGCTCCCTCATTCATTGCCCACCTTGAATCAGAGATGAACATGGCACACAAATTTTGGGTTGAATCTCTGTCTGAATTCCAGGTTTTAAAGTAAACAGGAATCTGCGTGATCTAGGGACCACAGTAAGTAGAACTCATTTATCTACCTGTCTGACAAATTCCCCCTCACTGACACCTAAGACATCCTATCTTCTTCACCTATGTCAACAAAAGAACATTAAGCCTAAGACAAAAGTCTTACAAAAGTTTATTTGATCCAAAGTAATGACAATTGCCAGGAAGCAAAATCTCAACAAATTGAGAAAATGCTCTGGAGAATGGCAGTTTTGCAGCTTGTTTTTATACATTAGAATCAAAGGAGAAGACTTAAGGGAGGTTACATAAAGTCCACTGGTGGTTTAGGGAGACAGAAGAAAGCAAAGCGGGGAAACCTCTGAGGCTGGACAAACAGTACAATGTAGAGACATACACTTCCTGTACATTGGTGGGCACCGGACAGTCAGTATTTACAGCCCACAGAGATGTTATGCGGGAAACAAGCTAACAACTGAGAGGTTCTGGGGTCTGGTGCTCCTGTACTGGTGCCCGTCGTTGTGTTTTGAGGGGTCTGGAAAAGAAAATTACTCTGACATTTCAAAGGTATGTTATCTCAGATGCACAAAGACAACAGACAATTTCAAATGTGAAGACTGACCTTTGACAAGCCAGCTACAGGCCTAGGATGTGACTACCCACCGTGACTTGCTTTCAGTTGGGAATTCTTACATTCAGGCTATCCTATGCTGTTACTTTGGTCTCTGAGTTTATAAGGTCCAACTGTACAAATACAAGGAAATTTGCGGGCCTCCCTTGAGCTTCTCAGGTTCAGTACGTGGCCCCTTTTTTGTCCACATCTGCCCCACATCAAGCTACTCCTGACAGTTTAAAAAAATAGTGGCGCCATACCATGACTAACATCCAATATGTTAGTACAGATGGCATTTCATGGGACATGATGCTTTTCTACAAATGATAGGAAGTGCAAAATAATTCTTCAAAGATAACAGGCTCTGTTGCACAATGATAAGCATGCCAGAGAGTAATTTTTCATCTTAGCAATTTCAGCTGAGGAGCAGTTCCAGCCATCAAGGCCCATCCCTTTCTCTGAGTCCATTATGAACTGTATCCTGACATACATTAATAAGCTCCTATGTAACACATTGAATGTTATTATTTAGCACTTAAGTAGCTTTCTGAGAACACAAAGTGTTCTGTCAATCATGAACAGTTTGCTCATAATACCATTTATTTGGAAGCAGGCACAAATCATTTTCTTACTTTAACAGTGGAGAAACAAACAATAAATTAGTGTAAGTTAATGGCAAAATAGTTTAAACAACAAGCCCAGCTAGAATAAAACGTGCATTTACCTAGTTCTGGCCATTCTGCCTTAATAGCCTTTTAACCCTTCATGGAATGGCTCTTCTTCAAAACTCCCTTTTGGCTAGTAGAAACCTTACTGATGTACTCGTCCAAACGTGCACATGCAGAGGACAGTGGAATGAACAGGGAATCCATCACCCTGTCATGCCAAAAGCCCAACATGTCAAGCTAGAAGAATATCCTAATAAAATGACTTAAAGTTCTGACACACCATTATGAATTAAATATTACTCAATGTTCTTATAAAATTCCAATTCAGAAGGTTATTAACTCACTGTCCGTGGAAGTTTCTATGAACAGATAAAACCACAACGGAACAGTCCCGACATGCACTTGGCAGCTTCAGTGCACGTGAATTTCCCCCTTTTCTAACTCGAATACTGTAGGGCAAAACTCTGGTGACTGCTGCAGTTAACTTTAAAAAATACAAATTCAACAGCCATTGGTAGCCTAACATTGATAGCCTCTTCTTTTCAAATTCACATCCCTTTGCCCCAAAGTAACTGAAACTACTTAACTATTAAGAATGACAAAAGGAAGAGTTGATGGGTGGAGAAGCCCTGAAAGGGTGTGGGGGTGGGATGCTTCAAAGCCATTATTCCCCAAACCCCATTCTGGGAGAAACAGAGCCTCAGCGGCCAGGCACACTTCACCGCATGTGACTGCATCCAGCTAGAAAATGTCGGTAGCCCCAAATGTTTTGCCATGCATCCTCTGGTAGTCTCAGCCAGTCCTTTTACTCTCGCATGATACCAAAAGCATATGGCTGTGAACAGTCCTACAGATGGATGCAGAGAACTCAACGGAAGCCAAGGGGAAAATCTGGCATGCAGATGTATGATTACACCATCGTGGGCCGGTGCTGCTCATAAACCATGTGAGTTAAGTATTTACAAGATGAATACAAGAAACATAAAACATGTGAACGTAAAAGACAAGGATTTACTGAGCTACTGCATTTTGCCAGCTAATTAGAAAATCACTATTAGATTCATGGGTAACAAACATAAGACATTGCTATATAATTTAAATCAACAGTCTCTCTTAGAGAAAGCAAGGCCCATCAGTACATATTTTCCACTTTACAAATTTTACCTGACTAAGCAAATTAACAGCACCATCCAAGCACCACGCAACTGAAGTCACAGGTTACCCAGCAAAAAGCATATAGTGATAAATATTTAAATCCAGACAATGACAAGCCTGGTACCTTTCTTTCACTATATTATGGTTTAACTTAATTCATATGCAGCATTTATATATTTAACATATTCACTGCTTGATAAAGCAGGTCATAATCATATATAGCTTTGTCCCCAAACTAATGTTTTAAAACCTAAGAGAATTCCTGTAATGCGAAAAACAGCCAAAGTGCAAAAGTAAAATGTTTGCAGAGGGATGTTACCCACATAAGGCACCATTAAGTAAAGACACATTTTATAATATAAGTATATCCTGCATATTTTTAAAAAGCCTGAGCCTACAAATATAGCAATTTAATGATGTAGAGATGGATGATATCATTATTCGAAAGTTTTTCCTTTCTAGTGCAATTTCTAAAGTGACTGAGGCTTCCTGAGTTATCATCAGGCTGAAGGAAGCTGACTTTATCATATTGCAGCACCTGCTGTTAGGGAGGGCAAACTGTTATTATGTCTCCACGCATTCTTCTTTGAGCTATTATCAACAGTTAGAACTGTGTTTAATGACACACACAAAATACACACATCTCTCAGCACACAGGGATTTATGTAAGCAGTCTGGGATGACGCAACAAGCAAGAGAAGTCTGGAAGAAAGACTCCAGGTGTCACCGATCTCAGTGTGTGGGTTTCGTCCTCATTCGTGGTCTCAAAAGTGTGACGGTGTCTCTGGGCATGACAGCCCTATTCCAGGTGGTGGACAGGGGAGAAAGGGGAGGAGAAAGAGATACAGCACGTGTGGCTGTGTCTGCCGCCTTTCAAAAGCTTTCCTGTGAGCGCTACCCATGACTTCTATTTAGAGATCACTGACCTGATTGCATCTCGTTTTAGTAAAAGAACCTGAAAAGTGTAGTTATTTCACGAGCACGTGAGTGCCTCAACCAAAGTGGGATTCTGATATGAAGGGAGAAAGAGGAACATACAGTGCGTAGGCAACCGGCAGTAACTACCACCGTTGTGACGGATGCACTGCTTGTGTGCAGTTGTTCTAGTGTATCTGAAAGTACCCACACAGAGAATCAGTTTCTGCTGACTCTTTTATCAGGCAATGGTTGCTGCCTCCAAAATCTCCAAGTTCAAATCAGCATATTTAATACCCCAGAGTGGTTTAGAAACACTGTGAGGTGTTGTTGCACCTTTCCCTCATCCTGACCTCGTCCCCAACTCCAAACAAAAGGCTATGGACGAGCTGGAGACTTCTGGGTATGTAGGTAAAAGGTTGGAGGCAAAGAAGAAGAAAAGGAAAGGAAACAAGTCCTTGCTGTACACAGGCTCTGTGCCAGGCACACGTTCATCTTTCGGAAGCATGACTGTAATTCATGAGAGGTGACATCGTCCCCATCCACAAAGGACAAAACAGAAGCTTACACTCTTCACTCAGTAATCTGACTCAAGTTAGACATCTTAAATGGTTTGAACCTAGTACTCTCTGACTTCAAAGTTCAAGTTATATCACAAAGCAAAATGAGATAATAAGTGACCAAAATATTGAGTATCCTTCTTAGGCTTTGCATATACAGATTATGCCTACTTCATGTTGATCTAATATTTTACTGCGTTGTCTCAATAACTGATATGGAACCAGCATGTTAATTCTGAGTGAACTAACCTCTTCTGTTAGATGATCAAAATAAATGTTGGGTTAGGTCACCTAGTCTACATGCAGTCACACATTTGCCATGTTTGCTAACTACCAAGAAACACTGCTCATAAATTAGAAATGATCACTGAAAAGTCTGTTTTATAATTTAAGTAAATGTTTTCTGAACGTATGTCATCAAGAATAGAAATATTTTAATGTCCATTTTAGCTTTGGTGGCATAGATATATATAGCATAAAAAGGCCTTAGAGACTGTAAATCTTTATATTCAAGGTTACGAATGTGGAGTATTAGGTCTCATAAAAGTGCATTTGTGATATACTATGGGGATAGGTGTCTTTATATATCTAGTTTCTTCAGGGTTTCTGGATATATTCTGAAAAATAAAAGATCCTTTGAGACAAATTGTTCAATGTTCAGATTGAAAATGGAGTAGCTACCCGGCTAGATTTAAAAATCAAAAGGTTTCCTTTGAATTCTTTAGTCTGATGTGACCATTGACAGAAAGTTGAAATGAATGAAATGTTAGACCCTGAATTACTTGCCCAAATCCTTCGAAGTGGCCTTGTCTTTTATTGAGGCTGGAAAGCTAAAATTCTCCCTTTGCAAGCCTCTATTCTGTCTCCCTCATTTTTTTTAATCCTTACTCAAGGACATTTTTCATTGCTTTTTAGAGAGAGAGGAAGGGAAAGAGAAAAGGGGAGAGGGAAACATCCATGTGAGAGGGAAGCATTGATTGGTTGCCTCCCAGACACACCTGGACTGGGGATAGTGTACCTGGACCACAGATGGACTCACAACGTAGGTATGTGCCCTGATCGGGAATTGAACCCACAACCCTTCAGTTATGGGACAACATTCCAAACAACTGAGCCACACTAGACAGGGCCCAGTTTGTCTTAAGACTCAACTGTGGTTCAGTGAGATGGGAACACATGGGAAAACTTTTTAAAGAAACTACCAGCCTGCAAGCTCTTTTTACCACTCTTTAGCCTTTTGTTCTCCCTTCTTTCTGCCTGGAGACTGATGTGATGCTGGAGATACAGCATCCACCTTGCCACCATGAGGGAAAAGCCACATGACAAAGAGAAATAGAAACATAAAAATTGCCAGAGTGCTGATGACACTATGAATCTATTGCTTTAGCCTTGTATAGTCTGCCTCTGAATATGTTACATAGGAAAATCTACCACCATAATTTTAAACCAGCATTAATCAGGTTTTCTGTCATGTGGACCTGGAACACAGTCCTAACTGATACAAACCAGGTCTTTTTACACCACATATGTGTTCACTGAACATCAGGTCGTATCTCTGACAGAAATTTTTAAACATTATTTAGAAATATCTAATCCAAATATACTTAATGTGTTTTAATTTTCATCTTCAGAGATTTTTTTTCTAACATAAGATTGCATTTGTCCTTTTCTTATAAGATGAATGAAGATAAAAGGAGTTGTAACTGAAACCTAAAAGCTAATTTTTACCAAATTTCTAAATTGAAACACAGGTGGTAAGCCAAAGATAATGCATATGAAAATACCCTGCAGTCTCTGTACTATATCTTTCTGTCTGTCTGTTTGTCTATCTATCTATCTATCTATCTATCTATCTATCTATCTCTTCATTGATTTTTAAAGTATCATTTCTGAGAAAACAGAAAAAAAATAGATTTTAGGAATATATACATATATAAACACACACATATACTTTCAGAAAAGAAGCAGTAAGTTTAAAAAGTAGATATTTTATCAGTTTCAAGTATATATGACAAATAACTCATGAATAATTTTATGTTGTACAGTTTTTTAGATTACTCAAAGAGAAAAGACAACAGATGGTTTCAACCTGTTTAAACCTTTCCTCTGTAGCAATATGTTGCAAAAGAAAAATGGAAAATTCCACGACACTTTTTTCATTAAAATAATGACACACAACTGCCAAGTGTATGTAACCTGCAACCTCCAGTGATAGGCAGGGTGATAAATTCTTAGGATGAATAATCTCAAAGTAAATTTTAAGAGCTATTCTTTGGAATTTCAGCTGCAGCTACTCAAGCCCTCTCCATCTGGTAAGTGGTGTGCAAAGGAGCCCATTGGGAGGTCCATTTATTATTCCATACCTGCCCAAGCAGGAGGCATAAGCCATATTCAAACATATTTAAAGTGACCAACTTTCTGTTAGAGCTCTTATCTATGATTTGGATTGTCTTTATTCCATTTTCTCTGAAACATTTTAATAACCAAATGGATTAGAAATTGTTTCTTTATTAACCATCCCATCAGTATCTTTTAGACATTACTTTTCCATTAAAATACCTCATTAAGTTTATATTACCTTGCAACTCAAGTTGTCCTAGGAGCCAGAAAAGTGTCTGGAAAGGGAGAAGGAAGAGCACAGGAGAAGAGGAAAGAGAAGATTAAGTTAATCAGTGGAATTCTTTGTAGTATTATCCTTGAAACTATTGAAATACAGCTTGATTCTTCAGGTAATATTCCAAATGTCTAGAAAAAGTACTATCTAAAAACAATACCGGGACTCCTAGGAACCTAGAGAGCTGCTCCCATCAAAGCTGCCAGTAACAGGCACACGTGCTCCTGTCCTCTACCATCAACTACTTCACCCTGTTCCCAGGAGTTAATGCGATCAAATCCTTGAAAATACAGAGCATGTTTTTGCCTACGGGTTTGTGACTATGGGCCCTGGAAGATTTAATGTGATCCAAGAATGTGTTACTCTCTGAGACTCACGTCTGACATGGTTACGACGCAGCGTGGAAATGCTACACCACCGTCATCTCCTTTACAGTCCTGACTTTGGAGGTGCTCCCTGCTGCCGAAGGGGCCTGCATGGCTGCACAGCAAAGAACCTGGCTCCGTGCCCTTTTCTGAGTTCCTGCATGAGCTCCTCTCTACTGACCACACCATCGTTTTCTTCCACAGACCCGGCCCTTTGAGAACCAAATGTCATTGCCCACGTCAACCCTATGAAGAGTGACTCACTGCTCTCTCTTGTAACTGGAAGTATCTCACAAAGACTGGAGCAAGAGCTTCTTTTCAAAATGTCAACCCAGCATATGACAGACTACTTCAAAGCAGGCAGTCTCAAGGTAAGCAGCACTTCAGATACATCCCCATAATTTCTTCAGAAACTTATCAGCACCAGGTATAAGAAACGCCTGGTGGGAATTCAAAGAAATCCTTATCATCCCTTTGGCTGGTCTCCACCAGGATATGATACCCTGTAAGACTCCAAGGGCGCTGCTGACGCTGGTGTGCTGCCAGTCACAGTTTTCCACATTGAGATGGAGCCACGCGGTTGTCTGTTTCCTTCCGCAGAGTCGGCACCAAGGCCAGGGCAGAGAGAAAAGCAGAGAGTGAGCGGCCTAGAACCTCTGCCAAATACCGCTATCTCCAACAGATGGATTATTTTACAACACAGCTTTTCTCCAGAGAAATGTGAGTCTTCCTTGGGTGACGGATCATGAGGCTACCTGCGTGCCCGGGCCCACGTCTTTCACTGTACTTCAACAGCATCACAACTGTATTTCAGATTTTCCCTGCAGTGATTCTGCGTCCGTAACTACTTCTATTAGGGCATTCACAGTACATCAAAAAACTCATTTTTCCTCCCCTTCAAATGTATCATGTAAAGTTATGTCACTTCATAGAAAATGTAAATGAATAGCATAATTTTTAAAACTTTTAAATCCTTATTTGCATCATTTTAGGTTTTTTTGTATAAGTTGCTTTTTCTCCTTTTTTCTCATTTCATCAAAAATTAAATACTTTAGTTCCTAGCATCTAAATTTTTTTAGAATTTTATGACATTTACAAAAATGTTCAATACTGATATTTTCTAATTTGTTCTTAAATTTTGTAGATTTATTGGTAGAATTTAAGGTCTTTAACTAAGATTAACTGAATATATAGCAATTAGCTTTTTTTTGTTAACCCAGTGGCTCCCTAGTATTTTATTTCTGTGCCTCAACATAACATGGCATATTGAACCAGGAAAATATTTTCTGAATCAAAGGA
>VMDR010036396.1:0-10503 GCA_007922815.1 Macrotus californicus | reverse complement strand
ACTCATCCTAAACATTGTGGAAAACAATAATAATAGAATTCATTGTACTTTGGGTTTTCTTAGAAGATAGTAGTCAGAGTGTCATTTAATTACTATTTAATTTTTTATAATTAACCTTCTATAATGCATTCTAGAAGTAATAAAAACTTTTTTAAAAATTTAGTCTATTTTCAAATTTAAAACCAAGTGCAAACATTAATATGTACTTGAGAAATTAAAACTAAAATTCTTCTTTATGATCTCAAAGAGCCCAAAATATAACTTAAATATTGCTACCATAAGATATTTGTTTTGGAATAACTTGAAATGTCAAGGAATTTAAGTGTTTTTTTTCCTAAGAGCTGAACCAAGATAAATCAGAGAAACATAGCCTTTATTTTAATGCAAATTGCTATATTAATTAGCAATAAAAATATTTCAAAAGTAAATATCACAGGGCTTGTTGTCAACATCAAAGCTTCCTTTCATGTTATTAATCATTGAATCACCACAGGTCCCGTGTTTTACTTGAAAGACCAAACAAGTTAATTCTTTGTATATATATCAGCATCCCTCCATTTCCAGACAGGCATTTTAATCTCTTCCAATCTCTGAGATAAATATATTTTTTCATGTAATTATATAATTAGTCAGCAGACCAGAGCAGATCCCATGGAGCCACTCCGCTGTGTGCTGTGTAAACACGTTGGGCCCCACCCCAGGTAATTGGCCCGTAGATCCCCCAGGAGTGTTTTGATCCTTTAAATAAACACGAGCTGGGCAAAGGGAGCAGGAGGTGTTGTATTTTCTTCGTTGGCAGTGAAACCAGGAAGAAGAGCTTCACAATCCGTGCTTATTAACATCATTTTGAAACAAACAAATTGCTTGTGACCATATAGCTCCCTCTGCTGTTTCATGACGTTTAAAAAGTGCAAGTAGAAATAATGTTTATGAAGAAATAGTGTTTATGAACTAGGGCCTCTTAGGAGAAAAATATCATTTTCGGTATGCAATGAGGTTAAAATAAAGAAATAAGCAACAAAGAGGCTTTTCACTGTAATATTTCTTAAGTTGTGAGGCATCTTACTCATTGTCTTCAACCATTTTACCGTTACATATACCTGTATTTTCTTACTTTTTTGTAATAAAAAGCAGGCCCTAGAATAACTGGCAAGCAATTTTTCTGAACAACTTCAACCAAAGTAAGCTTCATGAGTCTATCAGCGCCCCTTGAATAACCGTTCCTCCATAAGACAGGAGGTTGGTTATTCATAAAAGCATCAGGTTACCTTACTCTATCTACATACAGGGGTAGCAAATGAAAGGTGGAAAGAAGTAAATTTCTTTTGCAAACTGCCCAATTAAAACCCTGTGCATCTCATCTTTATGGCATTAGTGACCAATTCCATTTGGTATAGCCAAAGCAGCTGAAAAAGAGAGGGGAGAAGTCAGAGAAACATGACCTTGAATTCCAATCCTGACAGAATCTGTGTAATCTTCTTCAAGTTATTTATCCTCGTTGTTCTTTCTTGTTCACATCTATAATATGTTGTGAGGGTTAAAAACAATAATGTATGTGTAACGCTAGGCATGTGGCAGCTGCATATTAACTGTAGTTAACACGATTCCTGAGGAATCTGGGTTTCTGTTCTAACCATCCAAATGAGCCAGAGTATCAAGGAGAAATAACTTCCTTCCCAAAATTCTGAAAGTGTAACACATGTTCAATCATGTAAAACACATACTTTTTATTGAAAGAAATTACTATCATTTGATTTCTCCAGACTTAGTCTCCAATGCAATAATATTATTTATTTCTCTATTTATTTCTGTATTTATTTATTTATTTGAGATGACACTGGTTAATAGGGTCTTTAGGTGTCAACATATTTATTTTTTTGATATGGAGACAAGATCAGAAATATAGTTGACCCTACAGAATTGCAGGTCCCAAAAACCATTAATTTAAGCTATAAAGAAGGTAGGTAAACAGCGTATTCTGATGAGGGGGGTTTAGACAGTGAGTTGAAAAGGTTGTTACAGATTATTGCAAATCCAATCATGTTGTTGATAGCTCTTTTCCTGTGCATTTAGTAAATGTGCTTATTTTAGTATGTTAGGTCTTCATAACACAGTAAACAATGGTTTTATGAAATAACATAGCCAAATAGGAAAAATGGCTTGAGCCTAATGTTTATATATTCTGAGCAACAGCTTGTCTCCAGGGAATGCTGTGCTGTCTCTAGTTCTATGTACACAGTCTAGGTCACTCTTTATTATCAGGTAGTAAAAAAAAAATAGAGACAGTAGAAATAGTGGTTCTGTGCAAAAACGCGAAGCCAGGAAATCTGGGTTTGAATTGTTGCTCTCTTAGTTGTCTGACCTTGGCAGAGTACGTGGAATACCATGTCTGTGCTTCACTTTCTTCACTTACAAAATGATGCTATAAAAGTATACACCTTGTATCAGCTTCCTAGGGCTGCCGTAACACATTCCCACAAACTTGATGGTTTAAAATGACAAATTTACTTTCTCCCAGTTTGGAAGGCCAGAAGTCTGAAATCGAGTTATCACTAGGGCCATGATCTATCAGAAGCTCCAGGGAAAAGCCTTCCGTGCCTCTCTCCCAGCTTTTGTGGCCCGGATGTTCCTTGGCATGTGGCAGCATAACTCTGATCTCTTGCTCCATCTCCATCTGCCCACTGTGACTCTGAATGTCCTCTCTTCTTTTTATGAGGACTGATCATTGGATTGAGGATATTGGATACCTAATCCAGTATGACTTATTATACACCTGCAAAGACTCTATTTGTTTATAACATAAGGTCACATTCTAAGGTTCCAAGTAGACATGAATTTTTGAGAGTCACTATTCAACCCATTATATACCTCATAGGGTAGTTTGGAGGAAAAACTCACTTGCTGTATTCTCACTTCCCCCTTTCCAGGTCAGACCTTCTTTAGCATTCACTCAGATGAGAAATAGCATAATATGGTCACACAGTAAATCACAATGAATACACACACAAATGTACACATACACACGTGTTCCAGGGAGCAGAAAAATAATGACATTTTCTTAAATTCAGAGAATTCATCTATTTTATGATTTGGTAAAATATGGAATAGAATACACTACAGTAAGGTAGCCTGTTTAGTGCCTGTCCTTGTGAGCTCACCCTATTATAGGGGAAGGAGAAGGCTGCAGGGAAAAAAGGAAAATATTTACCATGCGTCTAGTCTGTAAACTGTAAAGAAAAGGCATAGAGATTGGGAATGGATTTTGTCCAGACATTTTACAGCTCTGGCCTCAGTTGGCTTATCAGTAAAACATGACTTTGAAAAAGTTATTTAAATTCCCTAATCCTATAGATGATGTTTTACTATCTGTAAATTGATTCATACTTGTCCATAAGTTTATCATAAAAATTAAATGAGGAAACTATACATAAAATGCTTCAGAATAGTACTATACCCCTAATACGTGCTCAATAAACATTAGCTGTTAGATGTAATTTTAGAGTCATGTAGATGTTAATTCTCTAAAATTCTTGCTCCAATCTGTTTGCTGCTTCTTTTGATGGCTCATTGCATTGCATTCATAGTGTATTTGCAGGTTCTGCTGCATTTTCACAAGTCGGTGTGGCTTGGATGCAGTGCACACAACTGTGGGGAAGAATTTGCCTTCTGAGTCATCAGCTGCTAGTGGACAGCTCCTTAGGCAAGAGGTGTACTCTTTTTGAGCCTAGTATCCTCTGTATCCTTATATATAACAGGTGGGTAAGGTGTATTATGAGAACTAAAGAGCACACAGTAAGCACTCATGAATGGTCGTTATCTGTATTATATGTTTTTTTTCCCAGTCTCAGATTCTACATGAATATCAATGTGTGCAATCCACTATGGTATAGATGCTATGTGAGGTATCTGGACAGAAAACTTTTGAGCATTGTGATAGAAAGTCTTGGATACTTATATTTCTAATGCTAGAATAATCCATATATAGTCAGAACCTATTGAAAGTTGAGGTTCTGAAGAATGTTGGATCAGGTGAAAGTGATCACTCAGTAAAGTGAATGAGAGAGCCTTAAGTCTGAGATACAATCAGCAGAGTTAAAATAGAGGTGAGCTTGCATATGGCTTCTTTAAAAGCCGTATGGATGGCTGCTTATGAAAATATTGTGCGATCAATAAAAACTGTACTTAGCAGCAATTACATTAACTGAGTCTAATGTGTGTGGTTGAAAAGCCACTCAGACAACTCTTCACATACACACTGTGTAAGGCCATACTCGTCTTAATATAACATTTTATTATGCATATTACTGACATCCCACATATTGTCATACATGTCCAGGAGAGAAGTCTCACGTGCAGAAACTTTGTACTTAGTGGGAAAATAAATATCAAAAAAGTTCTAAGTACATACACACACATCCTTTTTAAAATACACTTTTTAGCAGCTTAAAGAAATAAGCACAGAACTATGACTTTGACAGAGGAGATACAAACATACTGAGACTTGCGTAGGATTATGTATTGTCTTTTAACTGCCACTCTGACATTTTCTGCTTATAAGGAGCTCATGAGCTGGTTAGGAATTCTCACTGTACCCATAGAAAGGACAGATATACACTCATAAAGCAACAGATGAATGCATGCCTGTGATATTGGGGGTCATTTGCTTTTAACGTGGTTGTACTTAGAGGGATGGTCAGAGGGAGTACAGTGACGAAAGTATTTTGTAGCAAAGTTCTCACCAGGTTTTTAAGAATGATCGGGATTCTGACAAAATCATGATGCATTGTCTCTGAAGAACATTTGCATGTGTTCAGCATAGAAAACATAGTTGGAAAGTTACTCTGAAGGACAACAGGAGCAGGCTCACAGAGTTTCTGTTAGGCCTGGTAAGAGAGCCTTAGTCATGGAGGGCTGATTCTGAGCCCATGGTCCATTCTTTCACTCACAGTTTCTTGCTCTCTTTACTGGCCTTCTGTCTGAGTCCTGGAAGGATATGCTTTAGAAGAATATAAGTGCTAAATATATGTTGACCTTGCTGCATTGGAAATAATATGAGAGGCTAATAAAAACAAAAGAGAAACTAAGAACTGAAGGATTTATTTAAGTAAAGGCTCTATTGGACATCGAAGGTCTAAGCAATCTTACCTGGGGGCGGGCCCTCTAACCAATTGCACCATGAAGGGAGAAAGGACATTCTTTCCCTCTTTGCCCCTAACCAGTCTGCCTGCCTTGGTGTCAGGAGTACCTTAGTGGATGACACTGTATGAAGCAAAAATGTACCTGATGGGAAGCTGTACCACTGAGTGGAGTCTGGTGACACCCAGTGGGAGACCATGGTACCTGGTAGGACCAAATCAATGCAGTCCAACTGGAACCCACTTAGGTGTGAACATGGCTACACCCTCATACCCTGGAAAGCCCTGAGTGCCCTGGGACAGGGCCAGGGCAGAGGGGATCTTTAAAGAGGTCTTAGGGGGTTTCAAGAGTCAAAGAGATTGGAAGTAGTCCTGATTTTAAGATGCCATTAGTTTCTCAGGTTGCTAACATCTAGGAAAAATGAAAATTAAATTTTTATATTTCCAATTGTTTATAGGTTTTTGGCTTGAGTCTTCCAGTTGACAGAGTTGAGGAACTAGATTAAAGATAAAATTAATTTTCCTTATATATTTTATTTTGCAAGTTTTCTCTTATATGTATTCATCTCCATGCACACAAACACATAAACACATGTACTTCTATCCAGTAAAAAGTAAATATTCTGAATATTAGTTCTTAATTGCAGGAAATGGATAGTTACAAAAATTGTTTGCTAAATTGTGCATCAGTAATTTATGTAGCTTTACCCTCCAGTCACCAAAGGAATATAAACGTGAATGTGGGTGCCAAACATGATACTTCTAAGAGATAACTCAGTTCTGGTTCAATTCACTCTAGTCAAAATGGGAAATGTCTTGTACTTCATTGCCTTTAGCTTATCACACTAAAAACAATCCCTAAAGAATTTGCTGTATGGAATGTTTTTGGTGCCCAAGGCAACTGTCTTCTCTGACTCTGTAACAAAATTGACTTCAGTTATACTTGCTGAAGTTCAGATGTTTGGTATTCCTTCAATGAATAAAGTACACTGCAACACCCCGCAAGGGAAACTGTTTTAAAATAGAAAAGAGACAGAAAAGAAAGCTGATCACATAACACCCACGGTTGGTCTACTTTGCCCTCCAGCATATTTTAGTGTTTAGATCAAATCAAATGTATTGATGAATACTTAAAAAATAAACTCACATGGATCATAGAATAAAAAAATTAAATGATGATATAAAATAACTTAGAAGACAATGTGGATACATATGAAATATATTTACAAAATATATCTAAGACACAAATGAAAAGCTAAGAAATTACAAAAAAAAAAAGGCGAGAAAGACTGTAAAAATGAACAGAAAAAAATTCTGAAAGCCAGAACATCATTGAAAAATAACTGGCTGACTGGAAAACACGGCAGACAGAATGTCGTCACCGTTATATCAAGAGCTCTCATAAATCGAGGAGCATAAATCATGTACATGTTAATACTGTAAAAAAAAGAAAGATCTGAATACTTTATAGGAAAAAACAACCTATACTTTTCAAATTCTCTTTAAAAAGAGAATATTCAAGCTTTGTGAGAGTATAGGAAAAGAAACACTCATCATTGTCACCGGAATAGAGGTTGGTACCACTTTTCCAAGAAACAGAAACATGCTCAAACCTCTTGATTCGGAATTCTGTGCTTATGAATTTGTTATAAGCATGGCACAGGCAAAATAACCATTGTAAAACATTAAATAAAAGAAGCTGGATTTACAATAATACTTGTTTTATCCCTCATATGATCTCAATTTTGTAGTGAAAATGGAAAAAAATACAATATTGATAATGATTACCAGTATGAGAAGCTATTTAAATGAAGACAGGATATGAAGCATTAAAAAATAAGGTCACATGTATGCATACTTTACTAATGAATATATCTATGCCTATCTATATATCTCCAAAATATTATACAAACATAACTTCATTAATGAACATAGTAACCACCTCTATAAGCCCTATGGTATGACTGATGTAATTTATGATGGTGATCCTAGGGAGCAAATTTTTCTCATCAGGTAAAGTATATAATCTTCTGTGAACAGATTGGATGGTCTGTAGTGATACAAAAATAATATAAAGAATTTTTTTCTCTCTCCCTCTATTGAGGTGAGTTTAGATAGCATTAACTTGAATATTACTATAGTTAACACTATACATTCTGAATTAAGATTAGGCTGTTAAAGTTTGTATCTTTAACAGGTTAATATTTGTAAAATTAGAAGAAAATTTATTGCTAGCAGCTTATCAGCTACTGCATATCACTGAGAAGATCTATTAAAAAGGGTCTCTTGTGACTTTAATCAAATTTTTTGTGATTTTTCTGCTCTTTCTCTTACTATGCTTGCCATAAGAATCGTTACCACAAGATGTGCTTGGCAGGATTTGACACAGTTGATCATGCTCTCCTCCATAACATGCTTTGTCTCCTCGGCTTCTAGGCACCGCATCTATCGGATTTTCTTCTCACCTCACTGGCTGTTTCTTCCTCCTCTTCCCCTCCCCCTCCCCCTCCCCCTCCTGGGAGTCATTTCCTATTTTGACTAAAGACTTCTGGGAATATATCCTAAGAATCCAGAAACCCCAATTTAAAAACAATTTATGTGCCCCTATGTTCATAGCAGCATTATTTTCAATATCCATAATACTTTTACCTTTCTAGCATAATTTACCATTTATATGTTTATCATGTTTTGTGCTTGTTATCTGGACTTTCCCACTAAAAATAAGCTCCACAAGGTCAGGAATTTTTCTTTGTTGTTTACTTGGCTTTTACAGCACACAGAAGAATGCCTGGCATATAATAGACACTCGAGAAGTATTTATTGAGTGAATTAATGGAGTCTGGATGCCTATAAGCTCCACAGAGCAGCGATCATACCTCTGTTGGTCACTGTTGGATCCCCAGAGCCTTGAACACTGTTTAGCACTTAGTATACTATATAAAGATTTGCTGAATAAATGAAAATGGAAGTGGATTTATCAATCATGACACAACTTTTGGTGACAAGTCCATAGTTTATGATAGCATCTATTTTTGTCTTTGTTGCTCAAAATTAAAAATACTTATAAAGCTTTATAATCTACATAAAGTGAGTAAGTATTTAATGAGCTCCATAGACATCACCATAGGCTAGGAAATGGAGCTGTGGTAATCACGTGGCTGCAAATGGTGTCATTAAGATGACATGGTCCAAATGGGAAGATCATTCTCGAGAAGAAAAGTGAGATTGCTATCTTTTATGTGATACAATTTTTTTCTAGTAGTTCTTGTAGTTGCTTTTAACTTTGGGGGGGGGGTTTCTCCACTAACTTTTATTTTGAAAATTTAAAAATCTACATGCATTCCCTAATTGTAAACAGACATCACATGGAAGATTTAAAGCTTTACAGATAGCTCTCTTAGACCACTGCCTTGAGTGTTTTTTTCTCGGTGGTTTCATGGGGCAATCAGTGGGAATGAAAGAATGCAGGCAAACCTTGTAACAATGCCTCGTTCTTTACATATTCAGGGACTTTACTTTCAGTAGATTCTGACCACCATGACTTGGACTATTAAAAACAGGTATTTTACACATGTTTTTGGGACACTTCCTAAAGAAATTTTCTAGTCCACACGTAAGTTTCAAGAAACTTCTAAACTGTCACTGAACTGGAAACAACAGCTTGATAAAGTTTGGAGAAGGGTTGTTGATGTTCCCCCATAGCAGCCCCTTAAGTGTTATTTGTCTGCTTGGTTGGTCATCAGAGTTCATGGGTAACAGTCAAGGTGATGGGGACATTGAGTGAGGCTCTAACCAAGGAATATATGTGATTTCCCTTGAATAGTCTGAGGCTGACAATCAGGGCATGGCTGACTGAGGGTTTGGCAATTTTCTTATCGCTCTATTCCTCTGGCCTGAAAAGTTGTGTGAATAATTACATTTATTATTATTATTATCATTTTATTTCCTACTTCTTAGCAATGTGTTCTTTTCTTAACTCTACATGTTTGGTTTAACATAATAAAGACTAAAGACAAACAAATCTGCTGATAGAGTTACTACTAGCAAGCATGCTATAAACATGCTATATTTATATCTGAATCACAATTATTCTTTGGTACATACAACAGTTTTTATTTAAGTTAATTTATACTCTCTTAGCAAAATATCAAGAGGAACTAGATATCTAGGCCTTTTTAATAAAGTGAGACCATCTTAAATGCTGGAGAAAAAGAATAAGCAGTTGGGCTTTCTTCTATCCAGACAGCCAGGTCAAACTAGTCCTGTGCAGAAACACCATTTATGTCATAGTTTTGTAAACTAAGTTCTGTGATTACAGTGAAACCCAGCTCTGAACAAGAGGTTTTTTCTTCTTCTTCTTCTTTTCAAAGCCTTGTCCAGCTGGAGCCAGACGACTCTGGAAATAGATCCCAGCTGTTTAGATGATCTCAACCAAAGAACAACTAAATACCGCCATGAAAAGGGCTATCAGTTGTAAATTCTGGTTTGAAGTTTTAGGTAGAAAGCCACATCCTTTAGGACCACTCCCACTCGGCAGTAGCTTGGAAGGTAGTAAGAGGAAGAGATTAATTCTTACTTGTGGTTTAACTGGCCCAACTGCTACCGGTCTCTTGCATCTTAAATTGTTTCAAACATAAGTGCAAGCATTTTCTAGCTGTGCATATTTCCAAGTTGGAAAAGCTAGTCTTTTTCCAGGAAATGTAAGTTTGGCCTGTTTTGAGATAAATGTGTTGTGTGTCATAATTATTTGTGGATTGGGTATTTGGTCTCATATTCAGCTTTTTTTGTCTTTTTATAAATGCAAGCAGGTAGATATTTCTATAATAGAAAATCTCATTTCTATTTCTAAGTGTCATTACACAGCATAAAGCATGTATTATTTAAAGCATACACAAGTATTCAAAAAATAACATGGTAGATGACCAGATGGCAATTTCTTTTGACAATAGGCATCACTATATTCCTATGTAATTTGGTGGTAACCTGTCTTAGTCATCATATATTTGGTTGGCCAAAAAGTTCTTTTGTTTTTTCTCTGTAAGACGGCTCTAGTAGCACTTAGTTGTCTTTAATTTAATTCAAAACAATTTTGTTAGATTGTATTGTGACAGCTTCATGTCAGCGTGCACTTAAAAAAAACTTATCAAAATTGGTGAATTTTTGTGCAGTCATTTTAATATTGAAGAGGGAAGAAAATATACAACATTTTTGGCATATTTTGCTTTATTATTTGAAAACTAGGTAAAAATGCAACTGAAACTCAAAAAAATATTTGTGCAGTGTTTGAAGAAGGTGCTGTGACTGATTGAAAGTGCTTTGAGAAGTTTTATGCTGGAGATTTTTCGTTGTAAATGCTCCACGATCAGGT
>VMDR010036395.1:0-10501 GCA_007922815.1 Macrotus californicus | reverse complement strand
AAAAATTGTTGAACTATAAAACAACCAGAACATGTTGCTTTTGATTTCGGTAGCTTATGTTTGGCTGACTTTCAAATTTTAAAAATCCTCAGATTTGAGTCTATGGGTTTTAATACTATATGGAAATTCTTGTATGGTTTCTGAAGAACTATGCTTTTCATTTTCTCTGAGAACTTTTGGTTATCATTAAAAAACAGACACTATCCATACAATAAACCATGATCATTAAATATCTGGATCATGTGCCCAACTGTTCTATTTCCCTAAACTTGTACTTGAAGCTTTGGTTACAAGGGAAAACCAAGTTTATGTGTTCAGTTCTCAGATTTTATAGCGCCTTTCCAATAAAATACATTCTGCACTCCTCTATTAAACAGCCAGCTTAGCCATGTTCCTTCTGGACAAATAAAATCAACTTGGTTTTGTTTGTGGTTTTATTCTGTAAACAAAAAGCTCTGGAAACCTTGGGATTCACTCATAGAAAACTACAAATGTACTCCCTAATCCTCACCCTACGACACACTAACCAGCAGGATTAAGTGTTCTAACCAGTCTTTTCTAATGCTGTTGATCTCAGACCACACACCACGTCTACATTTAAGGGACATCTTAGTATGTCGTGATTCCAGTAAGATGCAGTGTCCTTGGTGATGTTATTCTATAAGACTTAGGAACTTGCATGACATATAGCCACTGGGGCCAAAAAAAAGAAAAAGACAGCTGTGTGTGGGGAAAAGTGGGGGTGAAGGGACTAACAAAAATCTTTTGGACTTTTTTTTCCCCTCTAAGTATAGGCATGCCCCTAACAAGCACAAAAACCCAACTCCCAATGCTAATCACTAGGAATATTAAATTATCAAAATTAAAAACCATTTCCCCATCTAGCACAAGATACTATACAATATTACAAACACAGAGACATGAAAAAAAAATCAGGCAGTAGAAAATGTACAACAGCTTTGGTGTTATACAAAATAACTTCCAAAAACGATTGACAGTGAAGCACAAAGTTCATGTTTTCTTACCACAGACACTCCACTGCTGATTTCCATGTTTCCTTTTATGTTCTTGGTAAGGTCGCAACAGCCAAGACAGACTGAATGTACAGTTTACTTAGTAAGAACTGATAGGAACACCATGACATTGTGCTCCAAGAGATGTCATTAGTAAGTCTTGCCTCTGCACTGTGGCTCTGTGGCACGTTTCCTGTCAAGATCACAGCAGGTCCAAAATAAAGTGACAACTAGATTTAATAAATTAATATACATTTGTTTAAAGATGTACAATGCACATTCTGTTTAATCCAAGGTTTTAGGGTATCCAGGAACTTCTATTTACACATGTACAGATCTCAAACAGCAGTGATGTCAGAAGACGCAGACGCAGAAAGGCAGCAGAGCCTTAACCTGCTGCTCTCTCCGAATGCTGAGAACACAAGTCAAATACATTTAACTTAAAAACAATGCTGAGAGATCACTGGGAAAAATCTCCAAAGAGAAGTCCACAGAAAAGGACACGTAAAGGCAAGGGGAAGATCAGGTAGTTGAGACAACCACTTTATTCTTGGGATGACTGTGGAGGTGGTGAAGATGTGCCTTGTTTGCCAGATTTCCGTTCATAGTTCACAAGGCGTTGGCCCACAAGGTACCTAGGATGTAAAAACAGGGTGGTTATTCTCTAGTTTTACATATTAAAACACTTTTCCAAAAAGCAGTCAGTGATACTTTTTAAAAATGCACATCAGATCACTTCACTCCTATTTCCATGACTAGGTAGGTAGAAGGAGAATCTCGATAAATAACTGCCAAAGGCACAAAAGCAAACACCTTCTAGCAAGGGGTGGATATGTGGGAAGGCCTGCACAGCAAAGGTCAGAAGGCCCCAGATATGTGCAATGGAGCACATGCCCCAGTCCATAGGTTGGGGCTTCTCATGAACTCAAACACTCAGAGGCCAGAGGAGTAAATAAGGCAGAGTAAACTTATGCAGGGGATTTATCTATATGGATAGTATTTTATGAAACACCTTAGTGAACTGATCTGAAGAAACGTACCAGAAATACAATAATCAGAAAGCTAGGTAGGGAGGACTTACCATACCCTTTTTTTTTTTTCTTAAAGATTTTATTTATTTACTTTTACAGAGGAAAAGGGAAGGAGAGAGGGAAATACCAATGTATGGTTGCCTCTTGCACACCCCGTACTGAGGACCTGGCCCACAACGCAGGCATGTGTCCTGACTGGGAATCAAACTAGCGACCCTTTGGTTCACAGGCCAGCGCTCAATTCACTGAGTCGCACCAGCCAGGACCCCTTTTCAGTGGACCTGAACAGCTCTAGTTCTAGAGAAAAGAAGAAATTAAAGGACAAACATTTTGGTGATGTCAATGGGGAGATAACAGAGAAGTGAGTGTATGTGAGTGACAGAAGGTAGGGGCTTATGGTACAAGAGCAGAACATGATGTGTTCCTAACTCATGTGACATGATGACAGGAAGATTATGGTCAAGGGTGCAGGAAGGCAGAAAAAGAGACAGAAGTAACTGGCTGAAATGACAAGACTGGAGATCCTCCACCAGGACACTGAATTCCCATGACAATGGCAGGTGCAGCTGAAAAGCGATATGCCTTACTGTTGAATGGTCTGGAGCTTGAGCCCTGGAAGCCAGTGGGTGACAAAACTATGGCAACAAGCTGGAGGAGCCTGGAGTATAAGTGTACGCATGCCCATTTGGGAGCATTAATGCAGATCAAGGAGTGCCCAGTAAGACCTTGCCAAAACAAGAGAAGTGAGGAAATGGACTGCCACCACTGAAGTCCCCCTCTCCCTTCTTTCATGTTTGCCAGAACTTTGTACTCTTACTACCACCTAAAAGTGTATTTGTGTTTTCTTTTGTCAGTCAATGCTCTGGAGAAGGCCTGACACTCTTAAATTTCATTCCTAAAAATACTCCTCTTACAAGTCCTCAGAGAAAATAAAGTGAGCACATAATGTGTTTTCTAAACCGGGGCACTCTTGAGTCAAGAGGGTGCTGTGAACGATGACACGAAGGCACCAAGTGTAAGCTGGGACTCTCCCAGGCAAGCCAGGAAGGATGGTTACAAACTTGCCTTCTTTGCCAGACATCATTGAAGCAGAGCAGAACTCAGCCCTCCGTAAGGACATGGAACGTCAAATAGCTGTTACCCCCGAAAGCTATTATCTATCATTGGCTGTCCTCAATCTCTCACTGAGGTCATGTCACCACTTCCTCAAAACAGAAGGCTCGACACTTTTGTAGGCCTTGCCGCCTCTCTCAGCAGTGGTCAGAGTAACCTAATGGCTCTCAATTACAAGCATGGCTGAGGCAGGTACTGCTAATTCCTAACATAGGCTTCTTTTTATCTCTAACTATTTAATGTACTGTCAGATCAAAGCATGTGACTGGAAAACTATGTGAAATGAGCATTAAAAAAAAATGTTCCTCCCCAAACCAGTTTCTCCCAGTCTTTTCATCTATACCAGCAATTTTCAACCTATTTCATCTCATGGCACACATAAACTAATCACTAAAATTCTGCAACACACCAAAAACACATAGGTTTTTATGAACTGACAAAGAAAACAGGTATAATTTCAATTTATTCACACCAGATGACTACTGTTCTGTTCATTGTTTTCATTTTTTGTACTTGGTAATCTAAGGGAAAAGAGGTCAGTGCCCCTGACTAAATAGTCAGGTGCTGCATGTTTTCAGACTTCCTGCGGAACAAGTTGAAAATCCCTAACCTACATAAATGACAATTCCATACTGCCAGTAGCTCAGCCCAGCAGAGTCTCTGATAATGCTCTCTCTCACACCCTCATCCAATCTGTTACCAAATCCTATTAATTCTACCTCAATATTCATCCAGAATCTAAGCAATTTTTCTTCCTGTGATTTACCCCATTAGACACAAAAATTAAGGGATGAGAAATCTTATCAAGAGTGGCTAGATGAATGGAAGTCTAGACTTACTTGTCATTTTTAATATGTTCATAAAGGCGCTTAAACTGGCGGACCTGGAAGGATAAGATCCCCATCAATACCACAACCATCAATAAGAATGGGTAAATCCGCCGGTGGACCAAGTTTTGCATTTCCGCAGTAACACCTGTAAAACCAAAAACAGGAAAACTATTAAATGTATGTGGAATGACAGTGAAATGAAAATCTGTCCTTTCACTAAGAAGAGGGGACTGGCTGGTGGAGCTTAACTGAAACTTGTCGCATATGAAATGAAGTGAGGCAACAAGTGAGGTCAAACTGGAGCTGGTCACAGCACAAAGAAGAGCTTTTGAACTAAGTGTAGGAGCTGAGTTATATTCTAGAGGCCACAGAGGAACCAAATAAGAATATTTACTAAAGAGAAACAATGAGATTCAGTCTTCTGAAAGGTCACTGATGACACAGTGTAAAAAATGAATTAGCTGTCAAAGCAGGGAAACCAGACAGGAGGCTGCTGGTATTAAAGTGAGAGAGAATGTACACCTCAAGGAGTCACAGGTGAGGGCACCAGAAATGCGAATTGCTCCCAGCAGTCGGACCAGTGAGCCTTGAAGACTGTCTGAGTAGGGAGAGCAAAGGGCCTCAGGTGATATGAATGACCTTCACGGTTTCTGACGAATGCAACTTGTTGGAGGTAACACTGGTCACTAAGAGGGAATTTGGGAGAAGAAAAACATTTGGAGGAGAAAACTTTGTGCTTATTAACTAAACATATGTAGGGTTTAAGGTCCTATGAAGATTCTTCAGTACAAAATTGATCATTTCTAGTTGATGAGTATCGCAAATTAGCATCTCATCTTTGGTTTTACTTTTATGCTAAAGAACATTTTTAGAATTAATTACAACATGTCCTTAATTGTGTAAGTGTGGAATCACAGCACTTCCAGTCAAGAGAAGACAGCATGAAGGAAATCCATTCCTGCCCATTTTAGGGACAGTGTGAATGTCAATACTTTCTCACCTGCGTAGAGAAAAAAACTGTACGAAAGTGCTTTATGAGCCTTTTAATCTTGTCGTGAATAATCAATTCTAAGATAAATGATTTTTTGAAATCATTGTTTTAGCTGAATTTGTTTTTATAAATAAAGCATTTCGGGCCAGCCAGCCTATGATACCAGAAGTGACAACATTTTAACAATGTCAAAAAAGGTGCTCTTTGAAGATCCCAGCCAGCGTTACTCACCTAGTAAAGGAACAATGCCAGATGCGATGACATAAGGTACACACAGGGAAAGCAAGAGCACAGAGATCACAGGTGCTGCCAGTTTACGAATGATATAGTGAAGATCGATGTTTCGGATACCATTTGCGTAAACCTGAAAAATGGGGAAATATATCAGAACAAAGATTCAAAACAATTCTTCCAAGTTAACAGAACAATCTCTACTGAATCCATGCTGCAGGGAGTTGAGTCTTTTAGGTCCAAAAGATTCAAACTGGGTATTTTTTCCATCCAAAGTCAAGACAAATTCTAAAGACAAACATAAGCATAGGGCCCATAAGTTTTTAAAGAAATGCATTTATTAACTCCTTACACTTTGTAGTTAACTCTGCTAAGAAATGAAGTAATAAAACACTAATCTAGAATCATAATTACACTAACCTTGAACTAAATAATACCAGATGGCGACTAATAATATTAGTTTAAGACCATATTAACTTGAGGTAACTTCGTAAGCCATCTATTACTACTCAAGACTGCATTCATTTTATCTGAATACTAAAAACATTAGCCCTGGCTGAAGTGGCTCAGTCAAGTGAGTGCTGGCCTGTGAATCAAAAGGCTGCCCGTTCAATTCCCAGTCAGGGCACATGCCTGGGTTGCAGTTGGGGCCTTGCAAGGGGTGACCGATAGATGTATTTCTCACACATCAGTGTTTCTCTTGCTGTCTTTCTCTCTCCCTTCCCCCCCTCTAAAAATAAATAAATAAAATATTTAAAAAGTTTAAAAAATAAAGAACATATTTCTGGAAAACTTGTATAAATCAAATTTTAACAAACCAAAAGGTATTTTATGGAAAAATTTAGTAAAATGAATTCTACAGTGAATAAATTTTTTAATTGAAAAATTTCTAGAGCATTTCCTTAATCTTACCCAGAAAGTTCTACTGGATAGCACTGCAGAGGTAAGAATGAGGAAAGTGGGAAAATCTTGGGAATGATGGAAAATAAAGATGGCATACAGAGGGGAAAACTGGCTAGTATTATTCTGGTATTTCTCCAGCACCTCAACCTTGCTTGCCCAGTTACACCTCATGGTACAACTCAAATTCCCTGGCTATCCCCACTCTCACAAATCCCCAGGTACAGGGATTTTTTGGACAATTTTTCTTGTGCAGACTAGGCTGGAAACTACTGCCTTTATTTCCTATACATCAAAAGGAAATGTTCCTTTACTGCTACAGAACTGTAACACCTTATTTATTTGGCACTGGATAAGGATAAGAGGACTGCCCACAAGAACATTTTCTAGATACAAGTAAAAGTTAAGTAAGTACCAGAATCTGTTATGTTGGCTATTTTGGACAGAAATCTTCCTAAAACGAACTCTATACTTCTTAGCCTTATTATCAGAATACAGAAGTACATCTATCTTTTTCAAGGTTATGACCACAATGACTAAATTATCTGATGATTCCATAATACAAAAATACTTTTAGGTGCTACATATCTAAAATACTGCCAAACAACTCTACTTTTTTCATCTATTATTTTTCCTGCCATTTATTCACTGCCTTGAATAGTTTTTTTTTTTACCTACAACAAGTTTAAGAAACCTAAACAACAAGCCTCCATCAGAACTCCTGCCCTGAAAAAAAGCACATATGCTCATTTTTGCCTTTACTTTGGATAAGGTTCTAGGTACTGTAAGCTACTGGTTAACCTTCAGATAAGGTAAGTCTTAAGAGTGGTTGATACAAATTCATGATGATAAAAGAGCAAATTAACTTTTTTTTAAAAAAAGGAGTTATATATGCTCATAAAAGAAGATATAGAAAACTCAGAAAAGTTGAAAAATGAAAAAGGGTCCCATCAGCTAAATGTAATCAGCATTACTCCCAGTCTTTTTTTGCTTACCTGCTCAATTACAGTTTTCAACCACCACTGAGGACCCATCAATGTTATAGCTGCAATGATTTTGGCGTGCAGGACTCCAAGTGCCCAGTCCTAGGTTAATAAAAAACATTTAACAGATTTGTATTATTCTTTTTAGCAATAAACCCAATGTAGAGGCTATATAATTTTCTTAATTATTTCATTTCAAAACTGAAGACCTGCAGGATGACTCAGAGTTTTACAGAAGACTAACATATGCTGGAAAACACAGGAAATTTTTTTTCCTCAACAGCTCAAGTTCAACATTTCTATCAAAAATCATTCTTGTATTTTCAGAAATCTCCATCATTTTAGGAAAAGAGAATTAGGAAAAGCAGGAACATTAATGGAGAGCTCAAAGAGCAAATATATAAAATAGTGCCGTGACTGTATTTCATCGAGCCATTCTTGGCCTGTAGCTCAGCAGACATATCAAAGTAAGATTGTGGAGCCATGTGTGGCCTAAAGAAACCATCCCAAACGCTCACAGAGTGCTTCCAGCTTGGTGAATTCATAGTTCTGCTGAACTGTTACTACAGCCTCCACCGCTATACCAGGCTCCTCCCTGTGGGAGATGCCTGAGGAGATCATTGAGGGGATCACTGAGGTTGAAGCTCTTTCAAGATCCATTGCTTTCCAGTCTTTTCCCACAGCGAGGACACACCACACTAGTTCCTCTGCTGAAATTCCTCAGATTCCCACAGATCTGCAGCCAGATGAGGCAGGAAAGGCAAGTAACGTAAAGTCAGAAATCAATAAAAACAAGTTGTTCCGTTTTCAAAGTTTGGGGTTTTACTATTAAGGACGTCATGCTGCACATATCTGTCTACAACTTGTGTTTTTCCCCTACTCAAAAACATACCTGAAAGATACCTACAACAAAACATACAGCTCTGCTTTATTCTTTTAACTGCTGCACTGAATTCCAAATAAAAGATCTACCACAATTTATTTAGTCACTCTACTGATGGATGTCTAGGTTGCTTCTAATTTTTCTGACATAAAAAAATGATAGAAACAGCCTTGTTCTTGCCTCCTTCTGCATTCACATGTGTAAATGTATCTTTGCAGAAGATTCTGAAGAGTAAAACTGCTGGGTCACAATATGTAATCATTCTTAAAACTGAATAGTTTCAAATAATTCTCCAAAATGACGATGTTGGGTACTATCAAGACCACCAAGAAAACACATGTAACTGAGTAAGCTGCATGGGGAACTGGGGCTACTTATTAACAGCATGTTAGAAAGGAGCTGATACAGGATCTCAGCTTATGGGAAGGGACTTAAGGAAGCAGGGCTTTGCTCTGTGTCAGATGTTATTTCCTAGCACAGAATCTATAATTGGGTATCTTAATAAATCAGACTGAGGGACAGACTGAAGCTAAAACTATATATTGGTAATGAAGCAGCAGCCAATCATGTTAGCCAGGACAGGGGCTATTTGGTCATTTTTGTGGTTTGGACAATACTCATGTTTTACCTGTGTTCAGACATGATTATGGCAGGGGTCTCATTTTTGTCTTGATCCATCATGGTCAGAGTGACCTTACGTAACGCTGATGTTCTGTGAAACTGTTTATGCCTAACAGAACACCAAGGCCTAGCTGATAGAGCCAGGGCAGCTCCTGGATGCTGCGGCTACCTCCCTTTTTCAGTGCTGCATCCTGCATAATATCAGGAGGCGCATAGCATCTCTGTTTCATGCATTTGCAGTGACCACTAGGTTAAGGCAACATCCACCTGACCCCTCCACTCTAAAGATTTGTTTCTCTTTGAGACTATCAAGTAATCTCTAAGGTTACACTTTGCCAGCATGCATTGTGATATCAAAGCATGCCAGCAAATTCTTTTCCCACTGAGGGGTAGGGGTTTATTATTATTATTATTATTATTATTATTATTATTATTATTATTATTATTATTTCCCCTTCCCTTGAATTTAGATCAACCTCTGTGACTTGTTCCCAGTAGAATATAGTGAAAAAATGAAGCTGCACTTCTGAGGTATGGTCCTAAAAGGAGATGCAGCTTCTGCCTTACTGGTTGGGACACTCATTTCCCTGAAGTAAATGTAAGAAGCCCAACTTTCTTGAGGCTACCAAGCTGCGAGGAAGCCCAGGTATATCCAGTGGCTCCAGCCAATAGCCCAGATTGGGTGTAACCAACAACCAGCACTGACCCTATGTGATGATGCCTCCAAATGACTGTAGCCACAGCTGTCAAATCACACTTAGCCACTGAGTGTTTCTAGTTCAGGCCTAAGATAACATGGAGCAGAGACAAGCTGATATGCCTCAGCTCATCTTAATTTCTAACCCACAGACTCTTTGGACAGTATAAATACTTGTTTTAAGCCACTAAGTGTTAGGTAACTTGTTATGCAGAAATAGTAACTAAAGACCCATCAGCCTTCACCAGATGGGTTCAGCATTCACTAACAATTCTTGCTGGAAGCAACTGTTTTGTTAACTATCACAAAAAAGTGATTTTCTAAACTGTTAATCCCTCTAACTTTATTAGCTGGTGTCATTCTGCAAAAAACGCTTTCCTTCAATCACTGATGCAATTTCACTTCGCTGCAACACAGCTCTCACAGACAGGCATTACATATGCCTAATTACTTTACTCTCACTTTTCTCTCCCATTCTAACTTATGAGCACACTGGGTTAGAGGCAGTTAACTATACATGCATCCTCTGGCTCACTCGGAGGTCTGGCCGCTGGCTCCTTCCTAGAAGACACTTCTTCATTTTTTACCCACTCCTCCCTACTCTACTAGATTGTCTTAGACATTACCTCCTACAGAAAATCATTATCGGAAACTCCCAAAGCTGGTTAAATACCTCTCCCACGTGATGCCATAGCTCCTGCTCATATCAATCACAGCACAGTTCACGTGGGTACCTGTCTATCCTTCCCACCAGCCTGAGGTCCTCAAGAAACTCCTGCATTAGCCTCATTCCCACCTGAGTTATGCAGTACAGGGTTTTGGCACACATTAAAGCACTCAAGTATATATTTGCTGTTAGATGAAGTTTGTAGTCTAGAAAGTATAGAAGAAGGGAAATACATACCAAATAATTTTCATTTCCAGAACATTCATAGTAATATACTACGAGGAGGTAAAGACAAGGCTGAAATAGCCTTTGAACAACTGAAGTCAATGACTAGCTCTTTCCTCTAATATCTCTTAAAAACTTGAGGTCTATGACATTAACTTCAGGCTCTAAGTACTACAGTTAAATTTTTTCCCATAAGCGTTAAGATCTTTGCTGTGTCCTACATAGGTTTTTCCAAAATGCTCTTATTAATAAGCTCTAGGACTCTGTGAGATAAATGCTATAATTATTCAAAAGTATAAACTATTGCTTAAAGTCT
>VMDR010036394.1:0-10502 GCA_007922815.1 Macrotus californicus | reverse complement strand
GAAGCCAAAGAACTTATATATATGACCCATGGACATTAACTAAAGAGGGGGAATGTGGGTGGGAAGGGGTGTGCAGGGTGGAGGGGAATATGGGGGGGGGAATGGGACAACTGTAATAGCATAATCAATAAAATATAGTTAAAAAAAAAAGAATATCTTCCTCCTCTTTTAAATGTTTTATGTATGCTTTACTTCCTCTTCATGTAAACCCGAAATGAAAAAGTGCTGTCAGCTACATAGATGATCTCAGTTACATGCTAAAATCAACCCTATGGTGTAGGTACTATTATATCCCATTTTATAGAGAAAGAAACTCGAACAGAGAGAGGTGAAGAAACTGGCCCTAGGTCATCCAGCTGATATGTGGTAGACCTATGATTTAAATCCAGGCATCTGAATCTACATTCATTTCACCACCAGGAGATACTACCTGGCATTCTTGGATATGGTCAGTTGCAAATGAGGTTACTAACAATGCACTAAAAAAGGCCCAGAGAAATTGAACCCAGGCAAAATATAAGAGGTAGAAATTGGAAGTTTAGGTGAGTACTTGGCTGATAGAAAATGTTAGAGCAATGGTTGGTAGATTTCCCACACAAATTTCCACAGATTCACTTACAGGTGGGCAGGTGGTAGATGGTTTCCAATGAACAACGCCAGCCTCTTGGGTATTTACAGTCAGTGTCCCCAGACTAGTTCAGAGCGGGTTCCAACAGGGCAAATCCAGTGGACTTGTCTTTAGGGGACTCCCCAAGGGATTGCAGAGTTCCAGAGTTATCATGAGTTTCTATTTATGTTTGAGAGCTTGCTCTGCAAAGGCCATATAAAGCATCTTATAGAGAAGTGAAACTCCCAGAATGCATCACTCTTTCTCTGTTGAGACCAAACTAAGAACCAGTCGAGGCCTCTTGTGGGTTTTCTGGGTTTTCTTCTCCTTAAGTAACGAGAGGCTCCAGGCAGAGCCTTGAATTTCAGGATAAAGTAGGGGCCACTCCCACTGATCCTCTCTGACCTCAAGGGAGAACAACTGGGGCTATGCTTCTTCCTGGACTATGGTTAAAGTGAAAACACCTGGACGGCTACCCACACACCCTCCAGGAAGCTGACAGCTTCAGTGTTGGTGTGAGAAGCCAAAGAGAGCTGTGAATCCTCACTGCTCAATAGGTTTGAAATAGCAGCTCCTCTTTCCTAATAACTATTGAATCACCTAGTTTACCCTACAATTTCCTTTGAATAGCTGTGGAAACTCTGTGCAGACTTGCATTTGCTGCAGTAAATGGCTTATTTCATCTAACATCTTGGCCACCTAACATTTCTGTTTACATAGGTACCAAAACTTAAAATGGGTGAAACAGACAATGGACAGAATCAGAGCTTTCAAAACCACTGTACATTGGCCTCTAATACTGCCCTTAAATGTCCTTGGACCCGCAGTACCTCACTGTCTGGGGTTTTCATACTCAATCTGGTTCTGCCTGAGGAAGATTACTAGGAAAATGCTCTATGCATGTACATTAACAGTGTCAAGGATGACTTAATCGTTCCCTGGGGGAAAAAAACAGCATCCTCAAACTGTCCACAGTCTATGACAAACACAATTTTAACTCTCTCTGTAAAATTCCTTGTTTTTAAAAAAGCAGGACTGTAAATATATCTATACTCAGGCCTCTGCAGAGAGTCCCCCTGCTCACTCCCAGCCTACCTTGGAGACACCCTGATTTCTGTGACCTACACAGCGCAGGCTGTGATCTGTTGTTACTGTTGTATCTGGTCATTTTGGTCTTTCTTAGGGGAGGGCTGGTGGGTCGGGTGTTTGGAGCCCTGTCTTGATACCAGTGAATGAATAAATGAGTAGAACCACAAACTGATGTCTCTCTCCCCCTTCCTCTCTCTCTGGAATCAATAAAATTTTTTAAAAAAAGTTTCTGAGTTTATTTCATCACATTTAAATTTTTTACAGACATTGCCAAACTTCCCTCCAAAAACTTTCTTTTAACTTACATTCTCAGTAGCAATATACAGCACTCTTGCCTATCACCCTTCTTGATCTTTACCAGTCTAAGAGGTGAAAAAAATGGTCTCTTGGAGTTTGCATTTCTTTCATTGTGAGTGAAGCTGAGCACTTTTTCAAGTGCTACACCATTTTCCTATTGGCTTGTTGGTCTTTTTCTCATCCAACAGTCTGTTTTTGAAACCAGAGAGCCCTTATGTGAGTGATTGGATCTGCCTCCTGGTTGATCTCACTGAAAGTCTCATTAGCCTGTGCAAGAAGGTTTTCACTATGGTAATTGTATTCGAAACGTTGAGCAGTACACATCTGACCACTGTGAGGATCTGTTAGCACTCACGCAACTTGATCTGTCATGCCAGGGAATGAGAGTTTATTGCATCATAAAAACATTACCCTCTGCTTGCGTGAGGCAAGTAGTGAAATTTTTATGAGCTCTTCTTAACCCAAGTTATCAATAAATAACACATAATTCTTGACTGGGCTAATCCCAGATTGATGTGACTTACTTGATAAATCAACACCATAAAGAAATTCTTGACTCAGTGGCCTGAGTATTCAAGGAGAGAAGAAAGATTTCAACTCTGAGTTACCAAGTTCGACTCCAACACTGAAAAAATGGGCATTTTGAGCCTCTTGAGAGTTGGTCACCACTACCACTAGTCAAAGGCACGGATAAATCGCTATGACCAGGTTCCCTCTACACCGAAGTTATCATAGCACAGGGGCTCCCTTGGAACCTCGCTGTTATTTGATCTGCCTTGGAAGAGGCCACGCATGTAAAGGTCTTTTCTGATGGTTCTCACACTTTAATGCTTATCAGGATCATCTGGGAAGCTACACTTTTAAATAAATCTGCAGGTGATTTCAAAGCAGGTGGTCAGAAGGCACACTGGAAAACTCAGCTGGCAAAAAAGCATGCTGGGTCACTAGATCAAAATGTCACGGGATATGCCCAGGAATCTTATTTTCACAAACGCACCAGCTCCTTCTCATGCACTCTGAAGAGAAGAACCCCAGGGATAAGGACGCACGCCAGCTCTTATGGGGTCGGGAGGGTTTTTTTCCGATACATTTAGAACTGTTGGTGTTTCAAAGAGTCTTTAAAGTTCTCCTCTTCTCTGCAGCTACTCTTTGGGGGCTCAGCATCTGTTTTATCCCCACCCCACAAAATCATAAAATGAGTGACAAGAAGTGTGTCCTCAAGGGGAACTGGCACACTGGGAAAAGGAGGGCAATGAGGGACTTTTTCCTGAATGTCCCTCTTTGACGGCTGGCCTTTAACTGGGGACACACAGCCTGAAGCCTCTTCTCAGTAGGTATTCCCTGACCCTCTCCTTTTCCACATGTGGAGTTCCTGCTTTGTCCAAGCTGTGCTGTACCTGAGAAAGGAGACTCCCTTTTAAGAATCTTCGACGAAGAACAACGATAGCTAACATTGAATCACACCTGGCACAGTGGTGCTTTTGCATATAAAACTGTAATCCTAAGAGGTGGTACTGTTATTGTTCCCATTTTACAGGTGACAAAACTGAGGTTGAGGGAGGTTGAGCAACTTGCCCCAAGTCACACAGCAGGTAAGTGAAAAAAGGATTCAAACCTGGTAGTCTGACTCCAGAGTCCCTGCTCTTCATCCGTCAGGGCGTGTTCCCGGTAGTTTCTGATCCTCACCAGGCACATTTAGAATGACTGCCACACTGATCATGATCAGGCAGTGTGGTCTGGCAGAACAGGGAGAGGTCAAAACCCAAAAGCTCTGGAATCCCTCTGGCACTGAGTCCTGTGTAAATCAATGTCTTGTACTACCTTCTCATCGCCATGTGTAAGAAGTGGTGATGGTATTGTTGCATTTGTAAAACTGTTTGGCTTGTAAAACTGTACGTGCACGTGCAATCATGCTGCAGCTTACTGTAGAATCAGGGGTCCTCCCGAGGGCAGCGGAGACCCCGTCCCGCGAACGGCGATGCCACCAGGGCGGGGCAGTGAGCCCGAGAGTGAAACGCCGGACCCTTGCTGCTGGTCTCACCTCTGCCAAGGCATGTGACTTAGACAGCTGTGCCACATCTCCGAAATTCACTTTCTCAACTGAAAAATGAGAAAAATCAATCAAATCAGTGGTTTAAAATGTTTTTACTTAATAAATAATGCCTAATGTAATCCCATTGTTGAAAAAAATCCAAACAATGTGGGTAAGGTGAAAGCCCTCGTTGACTCCCACTCAGTCCCGCTGACCCCTTGAGCAGTCACTATTGTAAACAACGTGGCGCATAGTCACCCACTCACTCCTGTCACACATGCCACTCTCTTCCTAACATGGATCCTTGTTACTCTGCACAAACAATAGCAGATCAGTACTTCTCAGTCCATCTTGCAGGGAGAGGGAATTCTGAGAACACAATGAATCTCGAGTATCTCCTTCCCTCCCTGAAAATATACACATTCACAACATTTTGAGTAGAAAATCTTCAAGGATATTCATGGAACGCTTGAGCCTTATCCATGGGTTCCTTCATCTCTGCCTTCCAGATTAAGAAGCCTGGACTAGAAGGTTCCAAGGGCTCTCTAGTTCAAAACTGATGTCCTATACTCTCAGGTTCAGGGCTATTCTGGGTTTCTCAGCTCTCCACGTCAACCTTTCCGCCCTCACATTAGAACATTTGCTTTATTTAAATAAAATTGTATTTTTATCAAAGTCTCCTATGTATCCAGTTTTTAAAATTTTGTGAGCAAAGCTCATAATGGAAAAAATAAATTCTACTCCAACTCTAAATCATGCTCCCCAGAAGCAAACCCTTCATCTTTTAGCATTCTTCTGAGATTTTCCTCTGTATTTCTGAATAATATACTTATAAATGGTTTATTGAAGAGGCTCAGCTAGATGATGTATAAACAGAAAATGTTTTTACTTTTCTCCAACCACAGCCCTTGATTGTTCCCAACCTTAATGCCATCTCAGGCATATCCCTTACTTTTTAATTACAATTTAGACATAATTTTCAGGGATAAGTTTGTCTAGACCTACTTGTATACTTCAATCAAATCTGATTTAAACCTCCTTCTTTCTCCCAGTTCAGTCCTGGCCCACAACTGGGGGGCAAGCAGGGTCTAAGGTGAGAATGTGTTGGTCAGGGTTGAATGTCCCCTTCAAAACAGTAGCTCCTTTCTTTGCCCACTGCTTTCTGGCCTGAGGAGCCCAAAGGAACTCAGTGGTAGTCATAATTCCTAGGTCCCTGGAACCCTTCTCCCTGGCACCTGAGTGTTTGAGAACAGACCTGGCTGATGTTCACGAGAACAGTCATACTGCCTACCTGGTTGAGAACCTCCTCTGTGATAGGTGCTTTTTGGTAAATACAAAGATCTCACAGATACACCACACACCCTTCTCCCAGTACTCCCTCTCTCTGATATTGCAGTCATTCACTGCTGGCTCCTGGCACCAGCCCAGTCATTTGCCACTGACCGAGAGTCCCTTTATAACCTTCCCGTGTAAGAAGTATTTATACTTGAAGAATATCCGCTCACCTCTGTCTTTCAGAACCATCTATGAGTGAGGCTGCTGAGCAGAAGTCTGCTCTCAGCCAGCACAGACATATAATGCCAACTCATCAGTAAGCCCGATGTAAGTTCTCTTCTCTCCCCTCATTTGGCCAAAGTGAGTTCCCAAGAACACATAGAGGTCAGTTGAGGGTACGACAATGTATGTGATATGGGATTCTAGACCCCCATCCATGTAACTTACTTGAGCCTTCCAGAACTGCCCAGGCTAGAGCCTAAGAGTATTGTTTCTGCTTTAGAATGGATGACTGCTATGTTCCATCTCCCATGTCATCTTGTGAGTTCACTTAATTATTAGTTTTATGGAATACCTTAACATGGGACAAATATTCTTGCAGAAAATCTATGCATTCATTGGTTTTGATTCTTGTATATGCAGGAGTCAAACAACAACCTTGGTGTGTCGGGACGACGCTCTAACCAACTCAGCCAGGTCCATTTTATTTTTAAAAAATACATATTTTTATAAGGAAATTTCTGCCTAACCCATACCATAAAATTACATTTACCCACTGTTATGAAATTGGTACCAATATTCAGAGAAGAAAAAAAACTTCCAACAGTAAAAGAAAGTACAGAGGGAGAAGACCAAGGGTGTGTAAAAGGTCCATGGCAAAAATACAACTGCTCTTTATTTTACAGCCCTAGAAAAGAACTGAAAATATATTTCAGCTCCATTAAAAGATGGCAGGGCATCATGTAATTCGTGGTTACTTACATTAGCACAGTGTTCTAGTATTTTGCCAAATATAGTAAACTGCCCAAGGGCCTCTTTTTCAGAAGTTAGCTTTCATTTTGGGACGCGTCCAAAAAAGTTGGACTCCGTCAGAAGCCCTCACAGGCTAAGCAGCATTGCTGTCACAGTGCCAAAGCACACATCCCACATCTTCTTTTACAGTGTGTCATTGACACTGCTCCCAGAAGAAGTATGGTTTGTATCCCCTCTCCTTGAACCTGGGCCGTCTTTTGGTTTGGTCGTAACCAAGAGAACAAGGCGAATGTAACTCTGCATGATTTCTGAGGCTAGGTTATAAAAGTCAGGCAGCTTCTGCCTCTTTCCTGAAACACTGACACTGGAGCCCTGAGCTGCCATGGAAACAGTCTCACTGCCCCAAGGCCACCATGCTGGAGGAAGCTCAACTGGTCCACAGGGAGGTAGCACATCAAAGACCACAAGAATAGAAAAAGAAATGCCCAGCCCTTGGTCACTCCAGACACCACACTGAAAGTAGGTGACTCCAGCCACTGTCTGACTGCAATTGCAGGAGAAAACTGCCTGATCAAGCCCTTCCTGAATTCCTGGTACACAGAAATCATGGGGTAATTTGTTGCTCAGCAGTAATGACCAGAACAGTGATGGAGTCATAGGAAGAGATTTTAAGTTATTACTGAGTCTTCTGGTATCCTAGAGAATTTGTCACACCCCAGATCTATTTTGCCAACTCTAGAATGGACCCTCTCTAAGCATACTTGACTTTGTCTGTCTCAAAGATCAAATGCTTAGAATATTTCACGTAGACATTTTGAGCTGCCTATACAATGGCATTTTACTTCTGAAAATAGATATAAAAACACAGGTTAAACCTCTACTAAATGATACATGTCTATGCAATTAGCAGAACTCAAATACCAATGTAAATCACCTAGATTTGTTTTTAATCCTTTCTCTAACAAAGACAGAAAACATAAATTATTTATTATATTTGCTTTAACTACTAGAAATGTAAAACTATTACATATATACCAATGTGAAGCTTGTTATAGTTTTAATTTTCCAATAACAATGAAAAATTTTTGACAGTGCACAGATTAGGCACTGAATAAATGTTCTAGTGAGATTACATTATGTAGCTTTTGTAACTCAATGTGGTGGAATATTACATTTTCCTGCCACTGAAAATAAAGTGAAATGCAGTTATTAGAATTATTACAATATCTATATGCACATTTTCAAATATAAATGGCATACTATAAACATAAATCATCCATCTATGGTGTGATTATGTTGAAATAATACAACATGGACATAAATGAAGAGAAATGACATTGGACTGCCTTCCCAGCTACAAGATTTAAAATTCTACCAAGAAGATCAGAATTATAATTGGAAAACTGGGTAAATACTGTGGCAATAGTTTTAAGCTGAGAAAAGCACCAATTCCTTTGAAACTGAAACTGAAGATACACGTTCCTATTTATCTCACCAGACATTTCCTCTCACCGCACAAAGCAGTCGTATCACTGGCAGAAATGAGGTAGGATGTTAGCATAAATTGGAGATCAAATTTAAATCTGGCAAGGCGGTTAAAACTAAAATGAAGCAATGGTTTTGTTTGAAAGGCTCCAAATAAGAGGCAAAATACAGTGGCCTGGTAATGTACCATTATCCACAGCAGCGCACAGGAAACCAGGAGGCGCTGGTAGCTTACATGTCAAATATATAGATTTTCCACATTTTTCAAAATGAGTAAACTTTGTACCCTCAGCTGCACTCCAGCTGTGTGACCTCACATGGGTGCCCCAGCACTAGCAAGTGAAACATAGACAAGGAAAGCATGAAAATTGCTTTTTGTTGTGAAGGGGCTGAGGCAGAAAACTAGCAGGCTTTGTCCATGATTCCAACGAGACCATTTACAGGGTCTCCGAAGCCGTTGTCCCAGTTTGCAACGGGGCGGCGATGAAAATTCATGATGGGGAGGAAAGGGGAGAGGAGAGACTGAAAAAGAAAGAAAAAGAAAAGGGGTAAAACAGTTCTGTAACTCTCTTGTCCTCACTGATGAAGCAAATCATTGATAGCCATAAAGAACCCTGAGGAACCCTCTAGAATTTCTAGACTAGTCAACCTCAAATCTATCAAAACAAATGCCAGTCCTCCTTATGGTGAATCTCTTGTGATGTCCCGTTACTATCCTGAAATGAAATTCAACCTACCTGGACACAGAATTTTTTACAGCCCATAAAATGACCTAAGTACAATATAAAAGCAAAATAAAAGGCAAGTAATTAATAACAACATAAGACATATTTAAATATACAGATGCTCAGGTCTGAATACTCTGTCATCTGTATATGTAATCACTGAGAACATGAGAGCTGCAAACACAGACCTCGAGTGGCTGGTGACTGCTGTACTGGCACTTTCAATACCATGGGCTGTGCTGCTATTGGTGGTGTGATTTTCCAAAATTAGGAGCAACTTTTGGATAAGTTCCAAATGAAACAGAGTATAGCCTTCCCTTGATTTATACAAGATTCACAAAAAAAAAGAGCATTATTAAAGCTGCAAAATACTTTGTTTATACATAAAAGGGTATAGATTTTTTAAAAATATTTTATTGTTGTTCTATTACAGTTGCCCCCATCTTTCCCCCTTTGCCCTCCTCTGCCCAGCCTACCACCCAATCCCACAGTCAATCCCCACTGTGTTGTCCATGTCCATGGGTCTTTCATACATGCTCTTTGACTAATCTCTTCCCCTTCTTTTCACCCTTATCCCCCTCCCCTCTGGTCACTGTCAGTCTGTCCCTTGTTTCCATGCCTCTGGTTCTATTTTGCTTGTTTGTTCATTTGTTTGTTTTGTTCATTAGGTTCCTGTTATAGGTGAGATCATATGGTATTTGCCTTTCACAGCCTGGCTTATTTCACTTGGCATAATGCTCTCCAGTTCCATCCCTGCTGTCTCAAAGAGTAGGAGTTCCCTCTTTCTTTCTACTGTGTAGTGTTCCATTGCATAAATGTATCTAGTTTTTCATCCACTCATTTACTGATGGGCACTTAGTCTGTTTCCAGAACTTGGCTATTGTAGATAATGCCACTATAAACATAGGGGTGCATAAATTCTTTTGAATTGGTGTTTCAGGGTTCTTAGGGTATAATTCAGCAGTGGATTCACTGGATCAAAAGGCAGTTCTATTTTTAGTTTTTTTTAGGAAATTCCATACTGTTTTCCACAGTGGCTGCCCCAGTCTACATTCCCACCAACAGTGCACTAGGGTTCCCTTTTATCCACATCCTTGCCAGCACTTGTTTGTTGGTTTGTTAATGACAGCTATTCTGACCGGTGTAAAGTGGTATCTCATTGTGGTTTTAGTTTGCATCTCTCTGATGGCTAGTGATGCTGAGCATCTTTTCATATGTCTCTGGGCCCTGTATATGTCCTCCTTGGAGAATTGTCTCTTTAGGTCCTTTGCCAATTTGGATTGGATTGTTTGTCTTCCTGGTGTTGAGTTGTACGAGTTCTTCATATATTTTGGAAATCAAACCCTTCTAAGATATCATTGGCAAAGATATTTTCCCATATGATTTGTTCCCTTTTCAGTTTTGCTGATGGTTTCTTTAGCTGTACAGAAACTCTTTAATTTGATGTAGTCCTATTTGTTTATTCTTTTCTTTATTTCCCTTGCTCTAGAAGATATATCAGCAAAAATATTGCTGCATGGGATGTCTGAAATTTTACTGCCTTTGTTTTCCTTTAGGACTTTTATGGTGTCATGACTTATATTTAAGTCTTCTATCCATCTTGAGTTTATTCTGGTGTATGGTATAAGTTGATGGTCTATTTTTTTTTGCATGTACCTGTCCAGTTCTCCCAACACCATTTATTGAAGAGGATTTTTTACTCCATTGTATGCTCCTGCTCCCTTTGTCAAATATTAATTGACCATAGAGACATGGGTTTATTTCTGGGCTCTCTGTTCTGTTCCACCAATTTATGTGTCTGTTCTTATGCCAGTACAAGGCTGTTTTGATTATAGTGGCCTTGTAGTATAGTTTGATACCAGGTAATATGATCCTTCTTACTTTGTTCTTCTTTCTCAAGATTGCTGAGGCTATTTGGGGTCTTTTTTGGTTCCATATAAATTTTTGAAATATTTGTTCTAGATCTATGAAATATGCCATTGGTATTTTAATAGAGATTGCACTGAGTCTATAGATTGCT
>VMDR010036393.1:0-10536 GCA_007922815.1 Macrotus californicus | reverse complement strand
GTCCATCTTCAACGTGAACTTTTATTATTTAACTTTGGTTTCAGAGCTCTTTCAAAAAGTCAGTCCCAATATATATGAAATATATGCCTTCAGTCAACTGCATATATTGTTTCAGGATGTTAATCAGGAAGTAGCATTTGCCTCCATAAAAATTATGCAGTGTTGGTTGGAAAATCATGTGAAAAGAAAGGTGGAATTAAATGATTATCAAACTCTGTTGATTTAAGTTTAGACGTTAAAATAGAAACAAAATTTTAATGTGGTGTTAATGTTTATTTCATATTTTCTTTTCTGATACCAAATTATTAATGTCCTAATAGTTTAATTTTTATTTGAAAGAGAGATAAGTTTCTTGATTGAAGTATTAAATATATCATCAAAGGCCTGGACTGTGTAATTCAGTTGGTTGGAGCGTCCTCCCGTAAACCAGAAAGTCGCCAGTTTGATTCCAGGTCCACGCACATGCCTAGGTGTGGGTTCGGTCAGGGCATGTACGAGAGGCAACTGATTGATGTTTCTATCTAACATTGATATTTCTCCCTCCCTCCCCCTCCCACCTTCCCCTCTCTCTAAAATCAATAAGCATGTCCTTGGGTGAGGATTAAAAAAAATAAAAAATAAAAATAAGTACATTTCAGTAACAATCAAATCCAAGTGTTTTGAAAAAGAATTCAAACATTCAGTGACAAATGATAATCTATAGTATTTTGAACTATTCTGTGTGTTTTAGGTATTTGTGAAATGTCATTTTGATTATAATCCATACAATGATAACCTAATACCCTGCAAAGAAGCAGGATTGAAGTTTTCAAAAGGAGAAATTCTTCAGATTGTGAACAGAGAAGACCCAAACTGGTGGCAGGTTAGTGTGCTTCTCAGAATTTCCTCAGCTGTTTCTTATTTTCAGTGTCAGATCTGGCCAATATTTGAATCCTTAGGAAGATGGTATCTTTAGCATTTGTTCCAATGTCTCTTGCTGCATGAGTAGCTCCTCCTTCATGGCTGCGGATTGTGTGGATAGAAGACCAAAGTGGGAGAGAATTTGTGAGTAGCTGTTCATAAATGCAGAATTAACTAGCCTGTGATGCCGTCCCTGGTTTAGGGGTTAGACCAGTTGGTTCTTCCAGATGAGGGATTGCAGTAAGATGTAGAATTGGGTAAGAACAACTCGTTTGGGGTCATCCCTTTTCAGTGTTTGTTTTTGTTTTAACCAGGAGTTTTTGTATTGTGGTTGTAGCAGTCTTTCTCTTGTCTCCCCTTCCGCTGATACATTCATGGCAAATAAAACAATTTTTTAAGCTCTTAGCTCTTAAATCTATTTGCCTACCTCTTCTCATTTATTGAGAAGTGAAGGCGTGCTGTATCATCAGAGTTGTTTTTGATTGTGGACTGAAATCTGTGTGTATGGAACAGGGTGTGTATTATCATTGCATTTTGTCCTCTTGGTTTTCCAGATCCGTGTGATGGTGTTCTTTCTCCTTTCCCTTAATACAGCTTTCAGAAATCTCTAGCAGCCATAAGTCTGTTTTTGTCATTGTTTGCATCTGCTAACAACCACAGTGTTCAGAACCAGAGAAACTAGCAAATCAGAAGTCTAAAAGGACCCAGGACTTAGCACTAAACTCAAAATTAAACTGATACATCAGTAACGCAGTTAGCTTTAATAAGTTACATTGACTTCTAAGGGGAATTAATTACAAGAATGAGGACAATCTTACTAAGGTATCCTTAAATTTAAATTAAGACATTAATATGTACAATTGGTTAGAAAACGAAGAAATAGAATTCATGATTTCAACAGCTTTCCACTGATTTTCTTAGACTGGTCACCTGCCTTCTGTGGCTGTTTCCTTTATTGAATTTTTCCAGTTCCTATTTCCTGACTTTCTGAATGCTATCTCTTAGTTTTCTTGTCTAATTCTTTCACCATTATCTCAATTTCTTCCTACATTTTGTGGTCTATCCTTTTAATTCTATCTTTTGGGATTTTAATTGCTACAAATGTACCAGATTTTTTTATGCTAGTTTGTAAGAATAAAGTCACTGACTTTGTGGAATAAGCCGGTAGGTTGCCAGTTCTCCAACTACTAGCACTTCTTTGGATTTTATTTTAAAAGTTTCTTGACAGTAGTTGAAGTTTTACCTCCTTAAACTTTACCTCTAAGGATATTCAGATTGCAGATAGCATGAATTAAAAGCTCCGCTCTGTTTTCCCACTGCTGTCTTTCTTTGATGTGGCCTCAGGAAATATCAACATGATAGGATTAAGGTTGGTAGAAAATATCTTACTAAAGGATGCTAGATGAAATGTCCTCTAAACACACAGAGTAGCATTTGTTCCTTTCCAGTCTTTGACTAACTTAGTATTATAAATAAAAAGTTGGTAATGTGAAGAGCCTGTCTACTTTGTCTTTTGGTCCCCAAATTTTCCTACCAGGTGGTGGGTGGATTGATTGATTAGGTGCCACTTGATTCCTTAGTGCTAAAGTGTTTAAATAATTTGACAATGCCGTGGATTTAAATCAAGGTCAGTTTTTAAGAGCAAATGTGGTATTTTTTTTTTTTTTTTTTACTGACTACTGCTTGTCCTACTTTTTAGAATATCGTCTCAAATTTTGGTCACTGACATACACAATTCATTAATTTGATTCTAGGCTAGCCATGTAAAAGAGGGAGGAAGCGCTGGTCTCATTCCAAGCCAGTTCCTGGAAGAGAAGAGAAAGGCATTTGTTAGAAGAGACTGGGACAGTTCAGGTGATGAGCTACACAATAAGTAACAAGTCATCTTTTGTGGCCACCTTTCTTTACCTCTTTCATCTGAATTAGCAAATTACTTTATTTAATATATATCTAAAATTAATCCCCATTTGCTTTATTGTATCTCTCTCAAACGTAAACTTTTGATCCCTTTATGCCACCTGCTGGTACGGTGTCAGAATTCAGTGGCTCAGCTGCCCCCTTCTGCTTTGTAGGATGCAACACTGGGGAGATAATTCTTCCACTCCTATAGAAAACCACAGGGCAATTTTACCATATTTTGACATGCTGCTTAGGTTATATTTGTCTTGTCATCCTTCAGGACCTTTCTGTGGAACCATAAGTAGCAAAAAAAAGAAAAAGATGATGTACCTTACAACCAGAAATGCAGGTACGTTTGAAATACTTTTTGAGAAGTCTAAGTGAAATAGCTTTATATTATTAATCAGTGTGGCATAAGATCTAAATGTATAATTTTCAATGAATGTAACTCAAGATTAGTACCCAATTCATGTGAATGCATAGTACAATATAAAATAAAGACATTATTTAAATCCTAATATTATATATGTTTATACTGTCACCAGTGTGCTTTATTTTATGAGTATCGTTTACAATACAATGAATTGCTTAGGATTTATGCTTGTGCTAATGAAGGAGCAATTTATAATTGAAACTATTCATTCAGAGAACTTTGATAGTAATTTATGTGTCATTTCTAAAGAGCAAAATGCCTTTATGAAGGTATTAAAAAGGTTGTGATTAAGGCAACTATATTTGGCCATAACAATGTCCATAATACTTTTGGGAAAATAGTACTGAACCAAATCTTAGTCTCATCTGCCCAGGCCAGGTGGCTTAATTGGTTAGAGCATAGTCCTGTACACCAAAATAAAATAAAAATAAATATTAGACTAATCTCTTAGGATTCTCTCTTAAATCTTTTAGACCTAAGGAAAGATAAATATGACAACTACCATAGCCGTTCTGTTCGTTTCTAGAGGCTGATTGGTGTGGAACAGAGCTCTGGAAACTTACTCAAAGGAGTTGTTAATTCCAAAATACTTTCTTTAGTTCAGAGCTGCCTCTTCACTGGCATTAAACTAAATAGCATACTCTAAAGGAAATAATATAATAATATATTATAATAATGTAATAAGAAAACAGGGTCTCCCTTAATATCAGTTTAAAAGAGTTGCTGTTAAAATAACCTAAGGAAGAAGTGTTATTACTACAGATTGAGAGTTACAGCCATAATAATGGCAACGTAATATTTCAAACTCAGTTTAGCCTTATTAGTCATTAAATATATGTTGTTAAAGCTTTTTTGCAAAACAGGAAATTTGTAATTTTTCTATTGAATAAGAGTATGAATTTTGGAATGTAACAATTTGGATTACTGAAAATAATTTGGATCCTTTATTTTATGTTATACATAAATTTAGAATCTTAATGAAATGTCATTATGTTTTCTACATGCGTTGTATTGATTGATAAATGCAAATACATGCAAACTGGCACTTGCAGAATCTCTAAGACAGTGCTCATTCATTTATATCACTGGAAGGGCACGCTTACTCTGCAAGAACTTATTTAAGCAGCCATGCTAGGTGTACTGCTGTCCTCCATATTTGGTACACACTTTATTTTTTTTAAAGACTGTGACTTTTTAAAAAAGGTTTTATTTATTTATTTTTAGAGAAAGGGAGGGAGAAGGAGAGGGAGAGAAACATCAGTGTGTGGTTACCTCTTGCACGCCCCCAACAAGGGACCTGGCCCTTGACCCAGGCATGTGCCCTGACTGGGAGTTGAACCTGTGATCCTTTGGTTCACAGGCCAGCACTCAATCCACTGAGCCACCCAGCCAGGGCTGATATACACTTTTTAGCTGATTAAATTATATAAACTATTTGCCACTGAATTATTTATTTTAAAGGAATTATTTCTACTCATGAATTGATAAAAAAAGGTTTTGTAAATAAAATATTTGGTAAGGATGAAGCACAGATATTTTTCTAGCTTGGCTAGACAAATTTTAAGAGCACATGAATGGAAGCAGATGTTTAAGTTAAAATATAATTTCTTATACTTTACCCAATTAATAAAAATAAATCTGTACTGAGTACAATTCAAATGATATTTAACTGTCAAGACAACTAAGACATTACTGAACAGAATAACAGAGATTTTTTTTGTCCGTATAAAAGATGATTTAATATGATGTTTTCCATTTCCTTTTACGTTTAGAATTTGATCGTCATGAAATCCAGATCTATGAGGAGGTAGCCAAAATGCCTCCCTTCCAAAGAAAGACGTTAGTATTAATAGGAGCTCAAGGTGTGGGACGAAGAAGCTTGAAAAACAGGTTCATAGTGTTGAATCCCACTAGATTTGGAACTACAGTGCCATGTAAGTTTTTGTGTTTTCTTTGCTATTTAATTGGCAGGAAAATGTAGTGGGGGCAGATTATTATCATCTTTATTCCCAAGTAGTTTTTTATTAGTGAAAACAAATAGAAGATACTGAAAAAGACAACTGTCTTGAAATAGCACTATTTCCTTGTCAGGCTGCTGCCTGCTGGCAGCCACCTCCAAACCCCTCAGTCCGGAAGTGTTAGTTAATGCAAGCATTAAGAGTTGTGGCAAAGTCAGAATTAACTTTGTATTTTCTTTTACTATCTGAAGTTGTATTTTTTGCCCAATTGAGTGTAAAGAAAAGAGAGAAATCTGCTGGGTCCTCAGACACTTCTCACTGTGGCAGTCCCTTTGTTAGTTTGTGTGATCCTGCAAGATCATAAACCTGGTTTTTGATAGCACATCAGGAGTGACTCATCTTCCAGAGCAGGCAGCATTAATTAAGGTCACAAAGATTGATGTACAAAATAAAATGATACTGATAGGAACTGTAACCATTAAGTGAATCTCATGATGTTTGCATTTTTCCCTATTTGCATATTTACATGTTAAGTTCAATAATGATATCAGAAGTATGCTTGATGAGAATGGAATTAGATCAAGGAGTGAGATGATATCACTGACTTATTTTAAGGATCCATGAGCCTTAACTTGATCCTAGTGAAGTAGTTGTAAAAACCTCACTCTGGTCAAAGTATTTTAAGTATTTTAAGTATTTTATTTTATCAAATTAATACATATACAGTATTTTAGTTAAATAGTTGTTAAGGACATTTAATGGAAAAAACAACCACTTGTTTTCCTCTACCCCTACCTTGAGCCCACTTACCAGAAACAGTTGCTTTTCTTTCTTTCTTTCTTTCTACTGTTTCTCTTGGTAGTCTTCCGTATTTCTTCACTGTCTGCATTCTGCTGTTTCCTGCCTTACCCAGTGTGGGCCTCATCTGTTGACGCCCTGACTACCCTCCCAATATAAAGGTAGCTCTAGTTTCAGTTAATTCAGTGTTACTCTCTTGGACAGCCTCTGCCTCTTTCCCCACCCAGCAATCACTAGACATCCTTTTTTCTTCTCTTACCTTGATTTCATATGTATAGTTTGTTTTAAACCAACTCACTCATTTATTAAGTCATGTTTTTTTCTTGGAGACCTCTGTCTCAGAACCTCAGGCTTTTTACTTCAGTGAGCACCACGTGCTCTCTATCCCGGCCGCCCCACGGCCCCCACGGTGAGGTTGCTTCTCTTTGTTGCTGTCCCGGGTTGAAGCTGTTGTTCCTACATCATCTTCTTCTTTCTTAGTTTATTGCCTTGTTTTTCTGGACATATCCTCTTGTTACTTCACCAGAAATGATGTATGGGATTAATTTCCACATTGTTGGACTTGAAGATGTGTATTTTCTGCCCTATATTTGATTGAGTATTTAGCAGAGAATAGAAATGCTGGATCATAAAACTCAAAAGATCTTACTTGAATGCAGTTCTGTAAAGAAGTTCAATGTCATTCTAATTCATGTTATTTCATATATGACCCGATTTTTCTTTCACAAATATTCAGAGTCTTTTGTTATATTTTCTTGTATTTCAGTATTTTGAAATTTAATAATGATATGCCTTTGTGTGCATATTTTTTAGCTCATTGTGCTGATGATTAGTGGGCTTTCTGTAACAATAAATCTGTCTCTCTGGATGTTTCACAGAAATGTAATTACCCAATATGTGTGTTTTGTAATAAGCTTCTTTACGTAACACAGTTTTCAAGATTCCATCCATGTTATAGGAAGTAGCGGTATTTAGTTACTTTTTATTGTTAAATGATACTCCATTTTATGGCTACACCACATTTTATCTGTTCATCAGTTGATGGACGTTTGGATTGCTCTATTTTTTTAGCTGTAATGAATAATGCTGCTATTAGCATCTGTGTACAAGTATTTATGTGTACGTAGTGATTTCTTTTTTCTCAAGTATATACCTAGGAATGGAATTAGTAGGTCACATAGTGACTGTGTTTGACCTTTTGAGAAGCTGCCACATTGTTTTACACAGTGGCCATACTGTTTTACACTCCCAGCAATGCATGAAGGTTCCAGTTATTTTTTTAAAAATTTTGTTGAATTAATTGGGGTGACATTGGTTAATAAAATCATGTAGGTTTCAAGTGTACAATTCTATAATACATAATCTGTATATTTTGTGTTCACCACCCAAAGTCAAGTCTCTTTCCATCACCATTTATCCCCGCTTTACCCTCTTCTACCTCCCCTTACCCCTCTTTCCCTCTGTTAATCACTGTACTGTTCTCTGTGTCTATGAGGGTTTTATTTATTTGTTTGTTTTGCTTAATTCCTTCACCTTTTTTGCCCAGCCCCTCAACCCTCCCCCCTCTGACAGCTGTCCGTCTGTTCTCTGTATCTATGAGTCTGTTGCTATTTTGTTTGTTAGGTTATTTTGTTCATTAGATTCCACATATAAGTGAAATTATATGATATTTGTCTTTGTGTGACTGGCTTATTTCACTTAGCATAATACTCTGCATGTCCATCCATGCTGTCCCAAAAGGTAAGATTTCCTTCTTTTTTTATGGCCAAGTAGTATTTCATTGTGTAAATGTACCACAGCTTTTTTATCCACTCACCTACTGATGGGCACTTGGACTGCTTACAAGTCTTGGCGATTGTAAATGCCGCTACACTGAACATAGGGGTGCATGTATTATTTTGACAGTGTTCTGGGTTTCTTTGGATATATTCCCAGAAGTGGGATTGCTGGGTCATAAGGCAGTTCCATATTTCATTTTTTGAGGAAACTATGTGCTGTTTTCCACAGTCGCTGCACCCATCTGCCTTCCCCCCAACGGTGCACAGAGCTTCACTTTTCTCCACGTCCTCTCCAGCACTCGTTGTTTGTTGTTTGTTGATGATGGCCATTCTGACAGGTGTGAGGTGATACCTCATTGTAATTTCTCTTTTCCAGGAATGAAAAGGGGCTTCAATATGTGGCAGTATAGTTTTTGTTTTGTTTGTTTTTTTGAGTGTTCAGTAGAGAATGGGAGTGTAGTTAAAGTACACTGGCAAACTAAAAACACTTGGCCAAGAATTAAGATTGCCTGAGCATGTTGAGATGGCAATGGGAGCAATAGTGTGCCTATGCATATGTATTTCAAGCAGCACAATCCCATGTATATGGGTTCACTGTAGAGCTTCACCAAAAAATAGTACTCTTCCAGAATTACATTCACAGTGAGCCAAGTCCTAGGATGTATTTATCTGGGGAGTTTTAAATTGCCTTAGAAGTTATATCATACCATCTTTGGTGGATAATTCTAGAAACGTTAGAGATCACCCAGTTTTGACTAAAAAGCCATCATCTTAACACCTTGAATATCTTTAAGTTACTTAGTAAATGCTATGCGTGCACATTGGTCTGAGATGATCACGCTTAAGGTTGAGCTAGAAAACAAGGGAAAAGGGAGTCTAGTTGTACATAATGATCTCACTTATCAATTGGACCCTTATTATTGAGCTTGAGTTTGAAGTTCATTTTGTTCTTATAAAAGTTTTGTTGTGTTATGCTTATTACAAATAGTTAAAATACCATCAACTTTTAATCTGGATTACTTTCTAATTTTAACTGTATGCGTTTTTAATGTTTTTTTCAGATATTTTGCATGTGTAAGTACTTGATTAGAAGTTGAAAACTTTTTTATACTGATCCAGCTAAACGCAGATTAAGGCTAAACTTGACAGTAACACACACACGCACACACTCCGCTTCTCTTCTTCCAAGCCACTGTGAACTAGTTGGCAGAGAGCACCTAATTCTGTACTTTTGCAGCAGTCTGAAAGGTGATCATAGTCCATTCTTAGCATGGCCCAAGTTGCAGAGGGATTGCATGTCCCTGAAAGTGCTCAGAGCTCTAAAATATCATACAGCAGGGTCTCTGAGCTCTTGCTTGATCTCTTCCTTCTCATTCTCTCAGTAAGAATGCACGTCGTAGCAGAGCATAGAAAGTTAATAGACCTTAATAACCTTGAGGTGGCTACTTCCACCACTATAGTATAAAATAGAAAAATTAATGTTTAGGAGCATCAGTAAGCAGGAAGCTAAAATAAAGGTGTTGAGACGAGATAAAGGATAGACAACTTGTGGGTAAAACTACACTTCAGAAAATTGATAGTACTAATTAAGAATCTGAGAACTTTGCTCAGTTGCTGGACACTCAATCAGGAAAGTTAAAGTGTAAGGAAAGGGTATAATTGATCATTCTTAAGGAGAAGGGGAGTGCTAGTCAACTGGAAAAGATATTCCCTTGCAGTATAATCTCACACTTATTATGATTCCCTGTAATTAAGAATTTAAATATAGGACTCTGCTTCCAGGTAATTATATATTGAGTTAAAGCACATTTTTTTGAGACAAATTGCATATTGGGGACTCTCTTTTAAAACTTTCCTATAGATCAGGAATCAGCAAAACTATTTTACTCAGAGACCCCATAGTAAGTATTTCAGGCTTTGCAAGTCGTCTCGGCTCTGTCCCAACTCCTCCACCAGCAGAAAACAAATGAAACCGTAGGTGATGAAAAGAATGAGCGTAGCTGTTGTCCAACAAAACTTGATTCACAAAAACGGGAAGCAGGCCAAGTTTGGCCAGAGGCACTACCCTGTTCATTTTCATCTATTTTCTCATATCCTGCACTGTCTTTGTATAAATTCTCAACATTATTTTGTTTAGTTACTTCACGGAAACCAAGGGAAGATGAAAAAGATGGCCAGGCATATAAATTTGTGTCACGTTCTGAGATGGAAGCAGACATTAAAGCTGGAAAATATTTGGAACATGGGGAATATGAAGGAAATCTCTACGGAACCAAGATTGATTCCATTCTTGAAGTTGTCCAGACTGGACGAACTTGTATTTTAGATGTCAACCCACAAGTAAGCCACATGGATTCCAAAGCTGTTTCTTTTACATTTTATTTCCTGTGGACTTTTTGTTTTGTTTTGTTTTGTTTTGAGATTGTGAAGATAGCTCTTTCCCTCCATTACCTGTTGGTGATAGAGAACCATATTATGCGTATACATGAGTTAAATAAATCTCTGATCAATTAGTCAAGCCCTAGAAATGTGATAGAAGTTTAATATTTACTTGCCCAAGTAATATACAAATGCATACATTAGGAAATATTAAGTTTAAAATTTAAACCATGCTCCAAAATAGCCATGGGGATATAAAGTACAGCATAGGAAATATAGTCTATAATATTGCAATAACTACTCATGGTACCAGTTGAGTAGTGGAAATATCAGGGGGAATAGAATACTTTGTACAAAGTATATGATTGTCTAACCACTTTGCTGTACACCT
>VMDR010036392.1:0-10505 GCA_007922815.1 Macrotus californicus | reverse complement strand
TCTCTATTCTGTTCCATTGTGTCTGTTCTTATGCCAGTCCCAGGCTGTTTTGATCACAGTGACATACAATCTTCTAAAACTGAATAAAAATGAAATAGAAAACTTAAATAGACTGATAACAACTAGTGAAATTGAAGCAGTAATCAAAAAAGTCCAGGCACACAAAAGCCCTGGAGCAGATGGCTTCACAGGCAAATTTTACCAATGTTTCACATAAGAACGAATACCTCTCCTTCTCAAACTATTTCAAATAATTCAAGAAGAGGGAAGACTTCAAAACTCTTTTTATGAGGCCAGTATTACCCTAATTTCAAAACCAGATAAAGATACAAAAAAGAAAGAAAATTACAGGCCAATATCCTGATGAACATAGATGCTGATACTAAAATCCTCAAGAAAATGTTAGCAAATGAGATCCAGCAATACATTAAAAAGATCATACACCATGATCAAGTGTGATTTACTAATGGGTTGCAAGGATGGTACCAAATTTGCAAATCAATAAATGTGAAACATCACATACACAAAATGAAAGGCAAATATCACATGATCATATGAATAGATGCAGAAAAACATTTATAAGATCCAGCACCATTCATGTTAAAAACACTAAGCAAAGTGGGAATAGAAGGAGCATACCTCAACATAATAAAGGCCATATACAAGAAACCTACAGCCAACATCATACTCAATAGGCAAAAACTAAAAACATTTCTTTTAAGATCAAGAACAAGACAAGGGTGTCCACTCTCACCACTTTTATTCAACATAGTACTGGAAGACCTAGCCACAGTGATCAGACAAGAAGAAATAAAGGACATTCAAATAGAAAGAAGGAAGTAAATCTGTCATTGTTTGCAGATATGATGTCGTACATAGAAAACCCTATAGGCTCCACCAAAAAACTACTTGACCTAATAAATAAATTTGGCAAAGTAGCTGGATACAAAATCACTATTCAGAAACCAATGGCATTTTTACACACCAATAATGAAACATCAGAAGTAGAAACTGAAGGGAAAAAATCCCATTTACTATTGTAACAACAAAAAAATAAAGTATGTAGGAATAAATTTAACCAAGGAAGTAAAAGACCTATACTAAAAAAGTTATAAGATAAGAAATTGAGGGAGATACATATAAGTGGAAGCATATATTGTGTTCATGGTTGGAAGAATTAACATCATTAAAATATCCACATTACCCAAAGCAATCCATAAATTCAACACAATTCTTATTAAAATGCCAATGGTATATTTCACAGATCTAGAATGAATATTTCAAAAATTTGTATGGAACCAAAAAAAACCCTGAATAGCCTGAGCAATTTTAAGAAAGAAGATCAAATTTACAGGGATCACAATTCTGATATCAAACTATATTTCAAGGCCACTATAATTTTTGCTTATTATTTTTAATGGTGTTATTTCCTTATTGGGTTACAGGATTTCTTAATGTAAGTCAGTTATGATATTTGATTTGTATGTATTTTCTCTTTGCCTGTGGTTAGTCTCTTTATTCTTTTAACAGTGTCTCTTGAATAATAGAAACTTTTAATTTTAATGAATTACCAAGATTATCTGTATGGGGGCATGTGTTTATGGCCCATGCTTTTGGGGTTATACCTGTAAAATATTTACTTAACCATCTAAGGTTACAAAGATTTCTCCCATGTTTTCCTCTAGAAGTTTTGTCATTTTGAGTTTTACAATCAATATTGTAATTTATTTTGAGTTAAGTGTTGTATACATTGCAAGGTATGAACAAGTTACTGTTTTTGCACATGGCTCCTTAGTCATTTCAGTAACATTTGTGGAAAAGAATAATCTCTTTAACCTTTGTACTTATTCTGAATCAGTTCTTCAAAAGCATGAGTCTATTCTACACTCCCTTTTCTGTTTCATTTGTTTGTGTTTCATTTCTTTGTCTTTCTCCAATGCCACACAGACTCTCCAGAACTTTCTGTGTAGCTATCATGTCTCTGATAGTTTGCTCTGGAAATACCAGCACTTTGGTCTTCATGGACTCAACACTCCTTAATTTAGACAGTTCTCTGTGTTCTGACTGGTTCCTGCTCCCTACACTGGAGCCTGATGATTTTCTCAAGGCAGTAAGCTGGACAATCATTTGGTTCTCATCTTCCAAGGATCATCAACCTTTGTCTATTGCTTTCCAATGTCTTCAGTTTTTTTGTTTGTTGTTTAAATATTTGTTTCTAAACATTTGTTTAGAATGTTGGCTTGTTTCAGGTAGCAGGGTAAATCCTTTGCTTGTTATTCTCATCTTGGACAGAAGCCAAATTTATTATTCTTGAGCCCCATTTTACTATACTATGACAAGCATCAATAATAATAATTTTTAAAAAACTTATTCTAAACTGGGTAGAATAATAGAAAGATAAAGTGTTAATTACTTAATGGATACACACTTTAAGAATATCACATATGGCCTTGGCTGGTGTGGCTCAGTGGATTGAGCATTGGCTTGCGAACCAAGGGGTCACTGGTTAAATTCCCAGTCAGGGCACGTGCCTGAGTTGCAAGCCAGGTCCCTGGTTAGAGATGCACAAGAGGCAACCACACATTGATGTTTCTCTCCCTTTCTTTTTCCCTCCCTTCCCCTCTCTCTAAAAATAAATAAGTAAAATTAAAAAAAAAGAATATCACATATGTAGAGAATCAGAAGATTCATGAGACAAATAAAAGAATTGTGTACACATTGGCTTCTGTATAGCGTATAATAACTTAGAGGATGCCACTTGGGTGGTTGGAAAAAAACACATTGTTTAGTCTGTATAAAGTTTAAACTGATGGGTTTAAACTACTTTAACAATGAAATTATTTTGGCAGTTGATTAGTCTGTTCATTGTTATGAAATGTATTGTGCAATTGTCCTTAAAGCCTAGACTGGTGACATGCTGGTATATCTCACTTATCACTCTCACTTGAGAACTTGGATGGTCACCATGATGTTTCTTGGTTACAGGCTTGTTATTGAGTTGTATTTCTCTCCAATAGAATGGGAACTATAATATTAAATTGGAGAAGTCAGCCAAGGCAGAGGAAAGTTTTCTTCTCAAATGGCCTGATGATGGGAAGCTCCTAAGAAATAGCTCCTGGGCCAGCACAGAGACAGTCAACCTCCCATTCAGCTCTATCATCTTACAGCAAGTACAAGAGCATAGATTCCTAATTGTCTTAATTACTATTGTGAAGGTCAATACTTTTCTATATACAACCTATATGAGGTCTGTCCAGAAGGTGTGCAGCTATATAATGTAAAACAGAGAGACATTTACTGAAGAAAATACAAGATACAAGAAAGATTGTACATGGGACAATGAGGCCTCAGTCTCCTTCAAAGGAGGAGACTACAGTTCCCCCAATCGCCATCAGCTGCCCTTTCATATTTTCCTGAATCTCATCAATGGTCTGAAATGTCTTCCCTTTCAAAGGTGATTTTAGTTTGGGGAAAAGCTGGAAGTCACAAGGCACCAAATCTGGGTTATAGGGGTGCTGAGTCACTTAGTGTGATTTGATGTTTCACAAAATAACTCTGTATGAGATGTGATGCAAGAGTGGGTGCATTGTTGTGATGAAGCTGCCAATCACTAGTTGCCCATAGCTGCAGCCTTCTGAATCATCCAAATAATTTCCATGGAGAAATGTTCAAGCTTAATGCAAAATTTGATGCAGATTCATTGCTCTGCTTGCTCAGTCATTTTGAATGTGATGACCATACAGTATACATGCTCACTCAATGATGTCTACCGCTCTCACTGACTGGTACAGTAAAGTCATTGTTCACACATGTGCATTCCAGTCCATTCTCCTTGGCTGCCAGGTTACATCTATGATGTGTAAACCATTCTTGTCATATTAACAATGGCTGGACTTTTAATATATTCATGAAGCGATTAGGAATTATTTTGCTCAAAATGTGCTAAAGAAAGAATGTAAGTTTTTCCAGTCAACTCCAGGAACAAATGTTTAATTTTCTCTACCTTTGTTTTTTCCTCTCACCCAATCTCAATCCCAATAATAACTCTTCAAATAAAAATAAATTGTCTACTTTGTCCCAACCACTGTGCTAAGTATTAAGAAAATAGACAAAATTTAGGTAATAAGGTTCCGGCATTTTAAGAACTTATGAAAAGGTTTATTATACCTAAAACCGATATACAAACTTTGTTCAACTACTTTCTGTCCCAATTCAGTCAAGAACAAGTAGAAAAAGAAATCATATAATAAGTGTGGTTTTAGTTTTCTTATAACTTTTATTCAGTTCATCTGCAATATTTTTGGTCAGGGGGATTGGTTTCAGTATAAGTAATTAAATCTGGTTGAATTCCCCAGGACCCACTGAGAACAGCTTGACCTCAGGGAACAATGCCTGGACTGGGGTAAGAAGGATTGCTTTTGTCTCAAACAAAGCCACTCGCGAGCCAAATGAGTTTAAGGAATTTTCTCAATCTTGGAGCCTCATTTCTTGTAACTAGACATTAGGGATATTGTACTTCAAACAACATTGGCAGGACAAAATAATGTATGTGAATATTTTTATAAAATGTCAATATTTAGAAAAAGTAAGGGACCATGTTGTATAGGCCTACTATTATCCACCCCAAATCCTTCTATAGAATAAAGTTGATATGGGGAGTGAATGTCTAGTCAAGGACTACATTTCTTCGGTTGCATTGTATCTACATGGGACCTTATAGTCCTCAATGAGTAGTGAGCAGGAGTAATGTCACTTCCAGGCCCAGGTAATTAAGAAACAGTGTGTCCTATCTGTGATCACTTTTCCTGCCTGTCAACCAGTTACAAAATACCCTTGGAATCTAGGTAATGAAAGAGCCATTCTCTAGAAAGAACCTGGATCTCTAAGTTACCACTCAAGAAGCACCATCTACTTGGCAGGTGGTGACCACATTGGATTATATAATAAAAAAAGTAATTCCTAATTTTTAAAGAGACATGGAGTTTGTTTACTATAATCAGAGTTACCTAATTAATACAATCTATAAAGTTTTGCTTCTAGATAAGAGGGAGCAACAGGAAATAAGTTTATCCCCACCTGAAACAATGAAATATATATGAAATGTATGAAAGGATAGTTTGTAAAACACTATATTTCAATCACTGAAGAGATTAATCTCTGAGAGAGGGAAAAGAAATAAGGTAGCCATAAGATTACCTACCACAGCATAATGCCTTGAGAGAATTTCGAGATTGCAGTGAGAAAACCCAACATTGACTGAACTCTCTAAGATGAGATGGAATTAAGAATTTTGGAAGACCAAAGCAAACAGAGTTCACATGGCAAGGTGTCAGAAAAAAGAGCTACATGGGAGGTGAACTCAGGAGAATTAAAGAAGATGTCCACCTCCAACTGCAAGAGCATTCAGCTGAATACTGTTCAGCACTTGTGTATGAGGGGAGGGAAAGAACCACCTGAAAGAATTAGAGGTAAAGGTAATGAGTGATCAAAAAGTTAGTGATAGTGCCTGGTGCCACTAACCAGATTGGGAAAAAAAACAAAAACCATCATGATTCACAGGGTATTGAATAGAATACACAGAAGTATCATATTTTACCTCTAACAAATCTTAAAAGCAAGATCTGACAGTATCAAATTATTTCCAAGCAACTTAATTACATTCCAGAGCAAACCTCAAAACTGTAAAACACAATCAGAAATGAAAAAAAAAAAAATCCAAACATGGTAAAATTCACAATATCCAACATCCAATTTAAAAATATATACATATGCACATATACATACATACAAGGCCTGCAGAAATGTGGGAAAATGCACCCCAAAATAAGAAAAAGTTAATCAAATGAAATGACCTAGGGCAGGCAGGTAGATGTTAGAATTAATAGATAAAGACATTAAAATTTTAGTATTGTTAGCATAGGTGGCTAGATATTAATAAAGGTAGCAAAGGGAATCAGACATTAAGAAGCCCCATCTACTTCGAAGCCACAGCCTTACACACTTCTCAGAGGATCACAGCATTGCCCAGCCAAGGGGATTAACACCCTTCCCTCTGCCATATAGGGAGAAAGAACCAGCTTTCCTGTCTTCCCAGGGTACAACTGGTCCATTCACCCAGATATGAGGGGGGAGGATTAGGACAATAAAGGGGAGGTAAGCACATGTACAGTAAAAGCCAAGATGGCAACCATAAAGGCCTGTCTGTCTAGCCTGGGAAAAGGAACATAGAACCCCAGAAGATCTAAGGAATGGATTGGTTAGAGAGAGAAACAAGCAGAAGCCCACAAATGATTGGGAAGTTGATTGGTTAGTTTGAAAAACACCTAGTCCTTCCGAAGCCCAAAGTAATACAATCAGCTCAACAAAGAGCACACTCTCTCTCTCTCAGTAACACACACGCTGGCCTGTGCACTTGTGTATTCTCTCTCCATAGCAGCCATGTGAACCTAGCAGCCAGGGGGCCAGGAGCCACAGAAGTCCAAATGCAAGCTCCAGGTGTGAACATGGGTACAACTAGCAGAGCCTGTCAGAGCACAGCTTGGAACATACTCAGCTAGCTGGGCAAGGACAGGAACTGCACTGGCCTGAACCAATGACACAGAATTTATGAACACTGGCCTTTGTTCTGGGCCTGATGAAGATAAGTTTGGACTTTTTTTCACGGTGGGATGGGCAGAGATGGGACATCAGGATCCTGAGTACAGCCTTCTGTTTCCACCCCAATAAATCTTACCACTAGACCTCTTTCCTCCTATGAGTGACCCCAAAATACTTTCCTTGTGACACCCCAGGGACCCTACTTCCCTTGGCAACAGTATCACAATATTCCATATGTTTGAAAATTAAATAGAGGTATGGATGATTTAAAAGGAAAAACCAAACTGAAATTCTACAACAGTAATGGAAAATTAAAATTAATGAGCTGAAAAGTACACTAGATGAGATTAAGGATGGATTAAACATTGCAAAAGAAAAGACTAGTGAACTTGGAAACACAACATAGAAACAATTCATAATTTAAAAAAATACTCAGAAAAAAATGATAAAAAATGAATAAAGCATCAGCAAGTTCTGGGACAATTTCAAACTATCCCCAACCCTGCTTCAGGATATCAGTTGCAAGTCCAGTCTATTACCTGTACTTCCGACTCACTGGCCATAAACCAGAGGTTCCGACAATGTCCTCCTTGGGTACAACTGATTTGCTAGAGCAGCTCACAGAACTAAGACATTTACTTACTAGATTACTGGTTCATTATAAAAGGGCATAACTCAGAAACAGCCAGATGGAAGACATACATAAGGCAGGGCATGGAGGAACGGTGGGGAGCTTTCATGTCCTCTGCAGATGTACCACTTTCCCAGCACTTCCACATGTTCACCAGCCTGGAAGCTCTCCAACCTTGCACTTTTGGATATTTATGAGGGCTTCATTATATAGTTATGACTGATGGAATCATTGGCTTTTGGGAGATTGACTCAATCTCTAGTCCCTTGCCTCTCCCTAAACATTGGGAGGGAGGTACTGAAAGATCCAACAGTGTAATCACTAGTTGGCTTGCCTGGCAACCAGCCCTCATCCTTAGGTTATCTAAGGGCTTTGCAAAAGTAGCTTTATTAACATAACAAAAGGCACCTTTATTGCTCTTATCATAGGAAGTGCAAGGGTTTCAGGAGCTCTGTGCCAGGAAGAGGGTTAAAGATCAAATACATATTTCTTACTATCAAATGATCACACAGAGTGAAAGGACCCAGATTTTTAAAAAGATATATGCTATGTTATTTATTTACATTATATTCTAGGAAATTCGAAGTAATATAGAAAGACGAAAAGTAGATGAGTGGTTACCCAGAGGGGAGGAGGAAGAGCAAAAGGAATAAAATTTACAAGGGGGGTGACGGATTTGTTTATTTTTTTATTGTAGTGATGCTTTTGTGGGAGTCTAGATGCCAAAACTCATCAAACTGTACACTGAAATACATGCAGTACATTATGTCCATTATACCTCAGTAAAGCTGTTGAAAATACAGACTGTGATGATAACCATCGATACAACATATCCCTAATATCTGCCATTTACAGGGCTTACCCTGGACAATTAGAAAGGCAGAGTTGTTCTTTTTGACCTCTCTCCAGTGTATTCTCCAGTTTCTAAGGCTTTTTTTCTTCTACTCTTTTTTAGGTCTTACAGGACTCATGTCTTTATATTATACTGCCCAAGTCGGAAAGAATGGAGGGAAAGACAAAAGTAAATGTTACCTAGGAGCCAGGTATTTAACATGAGGTCCTTGAGACCCATTCACTCTAAGCTGTGACTTGGTTACTCTTCTAGGAGGCATTTCCATTTTAAATGGAAACCTGAGAAGGCTTATTTAGCATAAAGCAATTCATTACACATAGTAAAACTGACAGGTAGTATTACATCTTAGCAGAGTGTGGGTTGATTGGGGGAAAGAGGTCACCAGGGGTCATTTTCATTGATCAACAAATAACATATTCTTTTCTAAAGCTGGCTTTGAGTCTTAGTAATAATAATGACTTATATTTGTATAGGACATCAGTGATTAGAAAAAGCTTTCATATTTATTATCTCATTCAAGCATGCAAAGGCCTTTGGAGGTAAGTTAGCTCCAACTGATGGATAATAAAGTTGACAGTTAAGGCAGTTCAACAACTTGCTTTCTGTTCAAAGGCAGGAGTGGAATTCGAACCAAAATAATTTGACTCCCTGTTCAACAATCTGTCCTTGAAACAGAGTTGCATTCAGTGTAATTGAAAATTCCTTGAGAGCAACTTCTCCTTCATCTGAGCTTCCCAAAATCCTTCCCGAAGCAATCAACAGCATTGCTCAACTTATGGATCAGAATTTTGGCATTTTAAATAAACATTTAATTGCAGGCTATGGAAATGGTGATGAGACCCTGCAAAGGAATAAAGTGGCTTAGAGAGAATAAGATGCTATTGGTCCTTGGTCTAAACCACTAGGATTCATGTTGGGTTTCTTGTCCGAGGAGAGGCTAACACAAAGCAGTGTATGTATGATTAAGGAGCATAACCTTTTTCCAACATTCATGATTTCCTCTGAACTTGGATTAGTTTAAGAATTTGTTTACACAGCCAGTCATCGTGCTCTTCACTACCTTCTCTGAGTATTCAAACTCTGCCCTGCCCCCCGCTCCCGTCAGTATCTTGTTCGCCATGGAACAAAACTGTGCTGGAGATTGTGGGTCTTATTGTGGAAGCAGAAAAAAAAGAAACAAAAATGTCCTTCACATGAAGAGGCTACCAGTCTAACTATGAAGGAAAGATTAGCAAATTGTTAAAACAGATACATTACCACTTCCATGCATCTGAGGATACTAAAAGTTTAGTATATCTTACTATATCATGGAATTCTTAACGAAATCTCGAAACTTACCTATTATAATCACTTTTTTCTAGATCAGAAATCTGATTGATAATGAATGCCCTTAGAAAACACAGCTAGAAAGTAAGGACTGAGTTTAAATTCCAATACAAGTTCAAAATCATAATCTTTTCACCAATCCACAATGAAAGGTAAACACTCATACATGTATATCTATTGGTTTAGGGGAAAGGTGACAAAGTAATTAGAGGGAAAAGCATAATCTATTTAGCAAATCACACTCAATTACATGTCCACGTGAAAAAAATAAACCTCAGCACTCGCCTCACACCATACCTTTACAGTTACACCTTTTCTATTGAAGGAAGCTTTTGTGACTTTTGATTAGGCAAAGACTTCTTAAACAGAACTCAAAGGAAATCCAAACAAGAAAAATAAAGATAAATTGGACCTGTCAAAGTAATAAACTTCCAAACCTGTAGAGAATTTTTATGAGTTTATTTGAGCCAAACTGACAACAGTTTCCAGGAAACAAAATCTCAATGGACTGAGAAAATGCTCCAGAGAATGGCAGTTTTGTAGTTTATTTAACATATTGCAATCAAAGGAGGAGGCATAAGGAGAGTTACATAGAATTCATTGTTGATAGATTAGGGAGGCAGGAGAAAGTAAAGCATATATTTTTAGGAATCAATAATAAGATGAACAATCCAATTTTAAAAATGGGTGAAATATTTGAATAGACATGTCACCAAAGGAGATATACAGATAGCAGGAAGCAATGTTTGACATTATTAGTCATTATGAAAATGCAAGTTAAAACTGCAGTGATGTGTCACTATGTATCTGCTAGATATCTAAAATAAAAAAAACACTGACAATACCAACTTTGATTATATGATGCAGCTGAAACACTCACACATTGTTAATTATAATGTAAAATAATGCGGGTCCTTTCAGAAAACAGTTGGCAATTTTATATATTGTTTAACATTTATACCTTATAATCCAGAAATTTCACTTAGCATTATTATCCAAGAAAAGTGGAAACATTCTTTACACAAAGATCTGTGTGTGAATATTTATAAACACTGATTTATAATAGTTAAATATTGGAATCAAGACAAAGGTCCAATG
>VMDR010036391.1:0-10502 GCA_007922815.1 Macrotus californicus | reverse complement strand
AACTAAGACACTGAGCTTTAAGAAAAAACAATTTTTTTTGTATAACATAAATTTTTTAAAAAGTGCATCAATCACAAATAATTTTTACAAAATTAAGACATCCATGCAATTACATCAAAAACCAGAACATTTTCTAGTGCCTCAGAGGTCTTCCTGGGCTCTCTACCGGTCATTACCCACTTCAGTTATAACTTTTAATTCCATAGATTCATTTTTTGCCTGTTTTGAACTATATATCAATGGAGGAATTATGCCATAGATTAGTGTTGGGCTGCTTCTGGTTTCTCTTCTTATAAAGACACTTATTGCACTGGATTGTGGTCCCACTCTTAGGACCTCATGTAACCTTAATTACCTTCAGACGTAGTCACAATAGTTTCAACATGTGAACTTTGGGTGGACATAAACATTCAGTCTAGACAGATTCTCTTTTTGGCTAACCTTATGCTTAGGAGAATCATGCTTATTATTGTGTGTAGTTTTAGTTTGTTAATTTTTACTGCTGTATAGTATTCCATTGTGTGAGCATATCACATATATTTTCCCCATTTTATTGTTGAGATATTGGAGCAGTTTCCAGTTTGGAAATGCTATGAATATATTTTATATGTCGTTTTTTAAAAAAAAACTTATTTATTTATTTTTAGAGATGGGAAGGAAAGAGGGAGAAAGAAAGGGAGAGAAACATCGATGTGTGAAGAGAAACAACGATTGCTTACCTTTCGCATGCCCCCAAGTGGGAACCTGGCCCGCAACCCAGGCATATGCCCTGACCAGGACTCAAACCGGCAACCTTTTGGTTTGCAGGCTGGTGCTCAGTCCCCTGAGCCACACCAACCTGGGCCATGTTTTATATGTCCTTTGGTGAACACATGGATACAGTTCTATCGGGTATATATTTAGAAGTTGAATTGCTGGGTCATGGAGTGTACAGGGGATCAGGGTTAGTAGACAGAGGATGCCAAGCAATTTTGCAAGATGGTTGAGCGAAGGTCTATCAGCAATCTATGAGATTTTTAATTATTTCAGATCCTTGCCAACTCAGTCTTTTTTTTATCTTAGCCATATGTTTATGGAGCATTTGGACATCTTCTTTTGTGAGGTATTCATTGAAATCTTTAGCCTGCTTTCTTATATAGAGAGTTCCTAACAAAATGATATGAAAAAGCACATAGGGAAGATCTTCTGCTGGTGGTGTCTCTAGCTGGAGTTAGCGCTTCTCATGCATGCATAAGCAGGGAAAGGAAGGCATTCATACCAAAGTTCTGAGGAGTAAAGAACTAGGAAACGTGGAAGGAAGACAAGAAGAATGCACCAAAATTATTTAGGATCCCAGAAAAAGGTTTTGATAGAACAATTCAAATGAATAATAATTAAGACAAAAAGAAATGGCATAAAAGCTACTTTAAAAACACTACAATAAAATCACTGAAGAAAGGAATATAGAATTAAAAAAACTCCAACAGATGAAATCTATTATGTAAAAGAACAAAAGTAAATTCCACACTGTATTAGTGTCTTGGGGCTGTCATGACAAATTCCCACAAACTGGGTGACTTAAAACAACAGAAATGTATTCTCTCACAGTTTGGGAGGAACACTTTTGGTAATTTCTGGAAATCCTTGGCAATCTTCCCTCTATGGAGACACATGAAACTAAAAACGCAGGTTACCTGCTTCTAAAATAAAATAGTGAGATGTGGGGAACCTGTTCATGCGTGATGCGGCCTGTGACTCAGCTTTGGATCTGAACGCAATCCAGATTGCCTGTGGTGTGCAGATCACATCCGTGGATGGGTTTCCCATGGGTAATCAGGCCTGCATTGTACCTAGGCTGCTTTGAAACTTGCTCTTGCAAAAACTCCCTCACCTGGGATGGAAACAGCAGAAGTTTACTGTGACTTGTGCTAGACTTCCCAAGCATGAATGTAAACAGCCCAGCCTTCTCTCCTTTACATTTGTAAATGACCTTTCTCTTTGAAGTAACCAGCAACATTCTTTCCTGTGTTATCTGTAAAAGGTATCCACCCAAAGCAAACCTGAGCATAGTTAATGAGAACCATCCTGGAGTGTCAATAAAAGCCTGTCCAGGCAAGGGGCAGGGGCCCTCTCTCTGTCTGTGGGAGAGGGGTCACGCAGGCCCTCTTTCTCACAAAGACAGTGGCCAGGCCGGCCCTCTCTCTTGATCATTGAGAGATCAGCCACTCATCCCTTTTCTCCACTAGATTTCTTTAGTCTATGTGAATTTGTTTGTCACTTCTCTGGGGATATAGGACAAGCATTCCACAACACGCGGTCCTGCTGGAAGGGACTGCGACAGTGAGACAGACATAGTACAGACATTCTCATTCCCATAGGGAAAAATGAGAAGAAATAAAGGAGTCCAAGCAAGTCCAAAACCCAGCAGGACACATTCCATTAGGCTCATGGCCTGGGAATAATCCTTTGAGGATCGGCGTTTTGCCCTCTGGACCTGTGACAAGGGCTTCACCTCTCAACCTGCACGACAGGGGCCTGCCCTTTATGGCTTCCACCTTTGCCCCTTTGCCTCTGCCCCTGAGGTGACTCTTCTTTTTCTAAAAGGTTAGCACATATTTATAGCCAAGCAGATTTGTTAGCACCCCCCTCCTTTTTTTTCTTTTAGAACCCCAGAAGCCTGACAGCTTTTCTTCATTTTGTCCTAACCCTGTCTTTTTCAGTCTGGACTGGTAATAGAGCATAACATTCTCAAAAGCTTTGTTGGTCTCTCATGCAGTTCCTAGCACGTGATGCCATCAGACAAACAAGTCCACCATAGATCGTTCCTTGGTAACTCCATCTCCGTCCTTGGCTTCCCTCCTGAGGGTTGATTGGATCAATGTCAATACTTAATGTCAATGTCAGTGACATACTTAATCCCTTCAGTACCAAGTGGTCCAGAATCCTTGGTTTTATCTCTAGAGAAGGCTGAAAATTTTGCAAATCATCAGGTTCTGGTTCCTTTTTGTTTAATACTTCTTTCCTCAACTTATCTTTTTTTCCATTCACATTTTGCTGTAGTTACCAAGGAGAAACCAGAGTGAACCTTCATTACTTTGCTTGGGAGTATGCTGAGCTGGATGTCCACATTCACCACTTATAAATAAGTTCTGCTTGTATGTGTGTGTGTAATGAGGCTTTGCTGAAAAGGAAAAAGGGCAAACCAATGATTATAAACAGGAGTGTGGACTTTCAGCAAAACAAGCAATAAGCAGAGCACAAATGGTGGGAGGAGGGTTGCCAGAAGGATGGAAGAGGGGTGGCAAGAGCCAGAAAAAGAGAGGAGGAATTTTTTTATTTTTCTTCTCATTTCTTTTAAAAACCAACACAAGAAAAGACACACACATAATCACTGTCTGTGCTCAGGTGGAAATATAAATAGAGCAGAATTGACCACTCTGTTCTTTTCTCTTCCAAAGGCAAATAAAAACAAATAATCAAACAAATAAATAAATTTCCCATACCTCTCTAGAAGCACCTTTGATCTTCATGTTTCTACTAATGTTCTGTTCATGGTGATGTACGAATTCTCTAAGACGATAGACAATTTCTCTACCATGCTCCTCGCTCCCCTCTGAGCCCCCACCAGAAGCACTTGTAACATTCATGTTTCTACCAACCATCTCTCCAAGGCAATCTAGATTTTTTCTATGACATGCCCCCAAATTCTTCCAGCCTCTATTCATTTCCCAATTCCAAAGCCACTTCTACATTTTTGGATATTTATTATAGGAGCACCCCATTTTCCAGTGCAAAATCTGTATTAGTTTCCTACTGCTGCCATAACAAAATACCGCAAACTGAGTAGCTTTGAAAAAATAAATTTATTCTCTCATAGATCAGGAAGCTAGGAATCCAAACTCGGGCATCAGCAGGGTCGATTCTTTCTGGAGTGTGGTGGAGAAACTCTCCTATGCCTTTCTCCTAGCTTCTAGTGGCTGCCAGAAGTCCTTGGCATTCCTTGGCTGATAGGCACATTACTCCAACCTCTGCATCCATCTTTACAGTCCTTCTCTGTGTCTCTGTTTGTCCTTTTCTGTCTCTTATGAGGGCACTCTCATGGGAATTAGGGCATACTCTAATCCAGCATGAATTTATCTCAATTCTTAGGTTAATTATATCAGCAAAAACTATTTCCAAAGAAGGTTATATTGTGAGGTTCCAGGTGGACGTAGATTTTTAGGGGACATTCTTCAACCTGTTACACACACCACAAAATATTTGACCATAGAAAAGTTAAGAAGAGATTTAACAAAGATGAAAAAATAAAATAAAGTAGCAGAAAGAGGTAAAAAGGGAGATTGGAGGTCTAAGAACAAAAACTGAGCCTGTTTAATACAGAACTAATAAATACATTAGAATTAGTGGGGATAGAACAGACTTGTCAAAAACAGAGGTTTTGAAATGGAGGAAAGGTTTGGGATGATCACAGTGGTTTGATATGAAAGAGACAAAGAGATTAAAGCATTTAGAGGGCATGTAGTAGATACAGAGAACAAAAAGCAGTTCCACACAGAGATCTTCAGTATCTACGAATAAGACAAACGAAACACTGGAATAGAAAAAAGTATTCAAAAATAGAATAATGAATATTTTTATAAGAAGAAAAACTGAAGCTACAGATTAAAAGGCCCATCCTGTTCTAGGAAAAAAAAATAATGCAGGGTGCTCATTCTCAGGGGATATTCTAAAGAAGGTACTGAATTTCAAGGACGAAGTTTCTGCAAGGAGGTAGGTGTAAAAGGGCTATGTCTTGCAGACTTCATACTTCCTCTGGCTTTACAGGGAGGCTCTCTCTTCTGAGCTCTGAGGGAAGAGTTAATGAAACGTTTTATGCAAGCTTTGCTGTCATGTAAGAGGCTATCTTTATTTTTAAAGTTTTGAATTATAGCCTTGGCTGGTGTGGTTCAGTGGATTGAGCACCAGCCTGCAAACCAAAGGGTTGCTGGTTTGATTCCTAGTCAAAGCACATGCGTGGGTTGTGGGCCAGGTTCCCTAGTAGGGGGTGTACGAGAGGCAACCACTTACTGATGTTTCTCTCCCTATCTTTCTCCCTTCCTTCTTCTCTCTCTAAAAATAAATAAATAAAATCTTAAAAAAAATTTAAACTATAACTAACAATTTATTGGCTTAAAGATCCCCCATGGACTCCACCTATTCATTCCTCTTTCCCCTCTAACCTCTGATCTTTCTAATGTCTCCCTGTTCTACTTTTTGCAGAATGTTGTAATGTTGGAATCATACACTATGTGGCCTTTTCAGATTGGCATCCTTCACAGAATAATATAGGTTTAATGTGTTTTCATGGCTTGATAGTCCATTTCTCTTTATTTCTTAAAATATTACATTGTCTGGATGTGCCAGAGTTTATGTATTCATTCACCTACTGAAAAAAATCTTGGTTTTCCATGTTTTAGGAATCATAAATAAAGCTGCTATAAAAATCCATGTGCAAGTTTTCATGTAGACACATGTTTCCAGCTCCTCTGGATGATTACAAAAAACCATGATCATTGGATTGTCTGATAAGGGTGCGTGTAGTTTTCTGAGGCACTGCCTAACTGTTTCCCAAAGTGGCTGCACTACTTTGCACCCTCACCAGCAACGAATGAAAATTCCTGTTGTTCCATATCTTCGCAGTTGTTGTCAGTATTTTGGATTTTGGCCATTCTGACAGGTGTGTAGTGGTACCTCATGGTTGTTTTAATTTGCAACTCCACATTGACATGTAATGCCAAACATCTTTTCATAACTTGTCATTTGCCTGTCTTCTTTGGTGAGGTGTCCAGGTTTTTGACCATTTTGTATTCGGGTTGTTCATTTAATTACTTTTTTAATTTTCCTTTTAAATTAAAAAATTGTTTCAATTAGAGTTCACACTCAATATTATTTTGCGTTAGTTTCAGGTGTACAGCATAGGGGTTATATAAGCATGTACTTCACAAAGTGCTCCCCTGACATTTTCAGTACCCACCTGGCACCATACACAGTCAGTAAAATATCATTGACTCTGCTCTCTATGCTGTACTTTCATCCCCATGATGACTTTGTGACTAACAACCTGTACTTCTCAATCTCTTCACCTTTGTCATCCAGGCCCTTGGCCCTCCTCCCCTCTGGCAACCATCAGTCTGTTCTCTGTATCTATTGGTCTGCTTCTGTTTTGTTTGTTTCCATTGTTCTTTGGATTCTGCATATAAGTGAAATCATGCGCTATTTGTCTTTCTCTGACTGACTTACTCACTTAGCATAATGCCCTCTAAATTCATCAAAGGAGAGTATCTTTTGCATTAAGCAAATGCAAAAATCTCAGGAAATAATCTCACTATAGCCCATCTCTTCTGATTACAAGAAAACTCTGAACAACAAACCAAAATGTTCTGAAGTACTCAAAGACTCTGAAAGGTAACAAAACCAACTAGATTTGACCATACGTAGGAGAGCAAAAACTGAGTGAAATATTTACAAGGAGTAAGTTTCCCATTTATTTATGAATTTATTTTCCATTGCGGATCTGCTCTAAGGGAAAGTCCTGCAGAAATCAGGAAAAGGGGCCTTCACCAGCTGAAGACTGAGTGTTAAGGGGTAATCCTGAAAAGGAGAAAACCAGAGAAGAAGATTCGGAATTCTCTGTGTGATCCTACACCGGTCTCAGCCCAACTCCTGTTCTACGCAGCACAGTTCTTACCTTCACCAGTGTTTGGCAAGGTCTTCAGAATGGAACTGAGCTTTGAACCATCCATACAGGTCTCACCTTGAACCCAGGAATAATGTCCCTCCACCCCAGGGAATAATGCTTATGCAGGAAAGACTCAATAAAGACTCAAAAAGAATTGAACTGAAATGGAGTACTTAAAAATTTCTCATACCAACCCATGAACTATAAATCAATGAGCCAGACCTAAAAGATATTTGCAAAGGCTTAGAAAACTGAACTGAGATTTGAATTACTGCTCACAGAAATGAGACAAAGCTTACTGTTTAAATCATATTGGTTTCTCCAGAGGATTATAATGCGACCCACAGTCTACATGATACAAGTTACATAATGTCCAGGGTACAAAAGAAATTACTCTACATCTATAGAACCAAGCGTATATGTCTAATTTTTTTTTAAAAAAGACAATGAATAGTTGTCATCACCGAGGTTATCTAGGCATCAGAACTACTAGGAATAGAAAAGTGTTTGTAACAGATATAACCTACAAATGATGATTTTCCTAAATTTACAAATGATTTACACAAATGACCATGTAAAAGGAAATATAGTAGGAAAACATGCAAATGTGTAAATGCTTAATAGAAAAAGAAATGTAAGTGGCAAAAAACATGAAATGATACTCATTTTCAATCATAATTAAATAGTCAGCAAAAGCAAAAATGGTGATCTTTTTCACCATTCAGATTAACAAAATTAAAAAGATTTGGTAGCATCCAACTCTGGGAAGGGCATGAAGAAATAGAGACTCATACATTACTGGTAAGTAAATATTCAACCTTTTTGAAAGGTAATTTGGCAACAATTATTCAAATTGATAAATGTGAAGATTCAAGATTCTTTGGTATACAATATAATGTGTGTAACACGTGTATGTGTGTGTGTGTCTTTCTCCTACTTCCTGAACTGTCCATAAGAAAATTTTCATTGGTTAACTGTGTGGTGGGCATGGAATAAAGTAGAAAGAGAATTTCTTTTCATTATGTATATATGTTTCTATCTATTAATGTTTTTAACAAAAGCTATAGGTCTGTAACACTTACAATAAAAAGTGATTAGCTGGGGGAAGTAAAAAGAACAGACTGGTAGGAGGAATTCCATTACAGAAGTTCTCAGCATCAGTTATTGTGAACTCACCTGAGAGGAGAATCTGAAGGAGGAGCTGAGGAAAGCTCTCTGTCCTCGAGGGTTTGTGACAATTTCTCAGTGACCAGGAAGCCAGCATCACCAGTAAAACAGCCAGCTCAGTTTTACTAATTTTTTTATACCCCTGAATTGAAACACTCTTGTGAAAATAAACTTTCGGAGCTAAGTAGAGTTCTTGTAAAATTACAAACTTCAATTTCAAGAAAATGAGAAGTGGTTCAATAAAAACATAGAAATACTTAGAGTTTTCATCTCTTTCTTCATTCCGGATCTGAGACAGTAATGCCACTGACTCCTTTCCTCCCTTACTCGAAATGTTTATAGTTTCAGTGACTTCAGCTGATATGTAGCTTCTGGGACTTTGACATTTAAGGTGTGTTACCTGTGACTGTAAAGTTTTTTATATTGTTTTCCTTTTTCTTCACTTTTAGATCTTTGTCTTCTATTAAAATTGAACTCCCTCTTCATTCATTAAGTTCATTTCTCTAAGATCCTGCACTGTGCATTCCTATTTAAATAGAGACCCTAGAGTTTGAAGACAATTTCCAAAACGGCTCTGGGAAGGTTAATATGCCCAAAATACACTGTAAGATGTTTTGAACTATCATTTCAAAGGTAAAAGTGACAATAGCTTGTCTTGATTGCCTTTTCTTATTAGCTTTATTTATCTTATGATAAAATCTTTCTTTTCTTTAAAAATTAAATTTATAGATTTTTAAGATACAATACAGCTTTGTATTTCAATAAATGCAATGTAGCCTTCTGCTATCCTTCCACATAACCCCTTTTTTAAATTTGCTGCAGTAGAAATAACCTGTGATGGTTAAGAGCTTGTGGCTTTTATATGACCTTTACTCTGGAATCAAGTTTAACATCTTCACTTCTGTATTTAACACAGCCTGCCCATGCACTATCACATTGCCTTCCTTTATGTTTTTGTAGTGCTTAGCACTCTGAAAATAATTTTTAGCATTGTATGTTATCAGTCTTGTTCACAGAATTAGAGGCAAATTTCCCATGAAGCCAGTGAAGTTTAAGTTTCAGAGCCCCTCTCTTAGCTGGGGCCTCTGTGAATGCTGGGAGTTTCTGGATGCTGGGATGGGTTTAGAGTGAAGTGTGGAGGGCAGGCTGCAACCAGAAAGCTTTAGCATGTAGGCATGTCTAGTAACTTGCCAAAGGATAGCTCAGAAGAAAGAGGCTTGAATCTCCAAGGCCCAGAAAGAGGTTGAAATTTTTTCTTTTTCTAAATAAGTATTCACTTTTGTGTCTAATTTTGTATGCATAATTGTATAGCTTCTTAAAGAGAGGACCTGCCAAATTATGTTAACTTGAAGATGTACAAGTCCTGAGTATGTTACTGGCTAGAATACGAGCCTTGTGAAAAGGCTGTGTCTGCCACTTTCACTCTTGTAACCCCAAAGCCTTGAGTAGTGCCAGCTCATGGCACACGCTTCATAAATTTTGCTGAATAAATGTTGAGCTATGTGAGATCAAGAAGAAGGGCATTCCAGCCAAGGCTGATATGGGAACAGACTGAGCTTGTTCCAGGAACCATAGAAAATTCAGTGTGGTTGGAGCATGTGAAAAGACAAGGGCAGGAGAAAGAGAGTTGCTTGGGGACATAGGAAGGGCCTGTAAAATTCTCAGTGCTTTGGAACGTATAAAGCATTTAAACATGACTGACTTTAAATAGATGACCTTGGTTGCTATGTAGAAAATGTATTGGAGGGAGGGGCAATAGCGAAAGCAGGTCTGCAGGGTAATGGTGGCGGTGAGTTGGCCAAGAGTGATGATTATAGAAATAGAATGAAGTGAGGGATTTAGAATGGATTTGAGAGATCGAATCAATAGCATTTTCTGAGGTACTAGACACAGAAAGGGAGTGAGAGAAGTCAACAGTGGTTGTTGGAATTTTGTGCTGAGTATGATGATCTTTGTTGTACTGCACAGTCCTGGAGAGAATGCAAGTACAGATGGGGTCTACATAACAACTAGTATAACCACATTCCTTCTTAATAGTAGAAATTTATAACTCAATGGCAGATTTCCCCCAATGCTTTGAGACACAGATTAAAAATAAACAAGCATTAGTCTTGCCTTGACATTTTTCTCAAACGTTTATCTGAATAGTTACTTAAAATTTCTGAATTATGACATTATAAGTCTGTGTGGGAGAATCAAGATAAGATATAAGATTGTAGTGATTTTTCAAATGTATTTTATTTCAAAGATAGGTCTAAAAATCTTTGGACAGTCTTCTTTTTTTCCTTTCTTTTTTCGATACCATTTTGAACTTATAGAAAAGTTTCAAGAATAATCTAAACAAATCCTGAATATTCTTTCCCAGATTTACCCAAATATTAACATTTGTTACATTTGCGCTATCCTTTCTCGCTGTCTTGCTCTTATTTTCCATGTCTGTCTGTTTCTCTCCATATATTCATACACATATAAATATGTATACATATACATATATATTATGTATCTATATATGATGTACATATACACATATGTGTGTATATATCTATTTGTATATTCAACTTTACACTTACACATTATTCTTGTTTCCCCCGAATACTTCACTATGGATTCTATAAAGACAAGCAGTTCTCATTATGGA
>VMDR010036390.1:0-10509 GCA_007922815.1 Macrotus californicus | reverse complement strand
TTTCCTATACTATTCTTAACCTCCCCCTGTCTATCTTCTACCTACCATTTATGCTTCTTATTCCCTGTACCTTCTCACCCTCTCTCCCCACCCACTCCCCTGATGATAACCCTCCATGTGATCTCCATTTCTGTGATTCTGTTCCTGTTCTAGTTGTTTGCTTAGTTTCTTTTTGTTTCTGTTTTAGGTTCAGTTGTTAATAACTGTGAGTTTGTTGTCATTTTACTGTTCATATTTTTGATCTTCTTCTTCTTAGATAAGTCCCTTTAACATTTCATATATTAAGGGCTGGGTGATGATGAACTTCTTTAACTTGACCTTCTTTGGGAAGCACTTTATCTGCCCTTCCATTCTAAATGATAGCTTTGCTGGATAGAGTAATTTTGGATGTAGGTCCTTGCCCTTCATGACTTGGAATACTTCTTGCCAGTCCCTTCGTGCCTATAAGGTTTCTTTTGAGAAATCAGCTGACAGTCTAATGGGCACTCCTTTGTAGGTTACTGTCTCCTTTTCTCTTGCTGCTTTTAAGATTCTCTCTTTATCTTTCATCTTGGGTAATGTAATTATGATGTGCCTTGGTGTGTTCCTCCTTGGGTCCAACTTCTTTGGGACTCTCTGGGCTTCCTGGACCCTCTGAAAGTCTATTTCCTTTGCCAAAGTAGAGAAGTTCTCCTTCATTATTTGCTCAAATAAGTTTTCAATTTCTTTCTCTTCCTCTTCTCCTTCTGGCACCCCTATGATTTGGATATTGGAACATTTAAGGACATCCTGGAGGTTCCTAAGCCTCTCATTTTTTTGAATTCTTGTTTCTTCATTGTGTTGTGCTTGAATGTTTCTTTCTTTCTTCTGGTCCACCCCATTGATTTGAGTCCCATTTTTCTTCCCATCCCTGTTGATTACCTGTACATTTGCCTTCATTTCCCTTATTGTCGCCTTCATTTGTTTATCTAATTTGTGACCAAATTCCACCAAGTCTGTAAGCATCCTGATTACCAGTGTTTTGAACTGTGCATCTGATAGGTTGGCTATTTCTTGGTCACTTAATTGTATTTTTTCTGGAGGTTTGATCTGTTCTCTCATTTGGGCCATTTTTGTTGTCTTGGCACGCCTGTTACATAGTAAGGGGCAGAGCCTTAGGTGTTCACCAGGGCGGGGCAACCCACGCTGCTGCTGCTGCTGCTGCTGCTGCGTTGTGACGCTGTAGGTGGGGGAGGGGTCCGAGAGGGAACAATGGCGCCTGCTCCGCTCTCTGCCAGTTTTCAGTGACTTTCCGCGTGACCCACTCCAATTGGGCCCCCTGGTGCTGATTCTGGTGCTGGTTCTCAGGTGGGTGGGCTTGTGTACACTCTAGGACCCTGTGGGTCTCTCCAACGAGCTCTCCTGTGAGTCCGGGAGTCCCTCCCGCTGCCGCCGCCTCCGCCCACACAGGAGTTTTCAATCAGAGGCTTTGAGGCTTTATTTCCCCGAGCTGGAACTCTGGGTCTCGGGGTCTGTCTCGCTTCCCAGCTGTTCCTCCCGGTTTATCCGCACAAGGGAGTGGGACTCCCGGTCCGCAGCTGCCGCCTCTCCCAGTCACCACCACCTCTCCCAGTTGCCCCTTCCCCGGTCCGCCAGCCGCCGCCCCTCGTGAGTCCTCTCCGGCCCGTCTTGCCCCTCCTACCGGTTTGGATGAAAGTTTCTCCTTTAGTTCCTTGGTTGTCGGACTTCCATACAGTTCGATTTTCTGTCAGTTCTGGTTTTTTGTTTTAAAATTTGTTGTTGTCCTTCTTTTGGTTGTACGAGGAGGCACAGTGTGTCTACCTATGCCTCCATCTTGGCCGGAACCCATCCCCTACTTTTTGACTGCTCAAACTCCATCTCATTCTGAGAACATAACTTCAAATCCCAACTCTTCCACTTACTAACTATCCAGCTTTCAGTGATTGCTCCTCTTTCTCGTACAAAATATTCCCTATCTATATCCCTTAACTTTCCCAAAACAACACCTAAAATCTGAGGTTGATTTTAAATGAAGAATAAGTAAAGCACAAATGTCAATCAGGCAGATTAACTTACTCTCCTTCCAGAAGATGTTTTAGGGAGATCACTATCATCCTAGGAACAAAAATCAGAGGACTTTAAGTGTTACTATTCTCATTAGAAATGTAATAATCTTAATTTTAAAAGTATATGAAAGACAGGATTATAACTTATTAAAATCTCGAAAGACAGACTGTATCAGATGATCTTTGTGGCACGCAGCCTCCAACAAACCAAACATCCTTAATAACCCTTTACATTCCCTAAGAACATGCACTAATTCTAAAATATAGCTATAAAATGCAGCTTTAAATTTACATTTTATATCTATTCAAACAGTCTCCTACAATGCCTGCATTCATATTCTCCACATTTTCTTATTCCCTAAATCTATACCCATTTTTATTCCAGCATAAATTAGCATGAACATCAGTGTACTACAATAAAAGTTTGTGTAGAAATAACACTCTATTGTTTTTTTAAAATATCTGCCCTTCCACCGAATCCTACAGCCTGACTCTGTAAGTAATGCAATATCACTGATATTCACCTTACTGACACTTCAAGACCATCCTGAGTGAAGAACTTTAGGGTACTTTGAGCATGGTAAAGTTCATTAATTTTTAATTACAATTAGATTCAATTCTCAGACATTGGTTTTACAAAAAATGTTCCCAAGGTACTTGTTTAACACCTTTCTCGAGCTAAATTTGGAAAGAGAACATATTCCATACCTAAGTTACTCATTTAGACATATTTTGTTTGATATATTGATATCAATTACTGGCTAAAACAAATCCCATCACTGACCATCTAGATAATTAAAATATATACATTTATCAAGTGCCCTATTTTCATAGTTCATTGGAATATAGCAAGAACTGACATAGGTAATCAACATTTTCTACTTCACTCATTATTTTCAAGTTACCATTTGAAATTAACAAAAATCATTGTAAAATTGACAAACTTCATACCAAAGATTTTGCATTTTGCTCATCATTTTCAGAAGTGATAGAAAGTTCTGAGATATCTGTACAGTCTTGATTCCTAAAAAAAATAATAATAATTTTTTTTTAACAGTATACAGATGTCATTATTGTTGCCAAAGATTCAAACCAACTACTGGTTAGATATAAACAGTTGCCCAACTATGCATACTTAATTTCAAACAGAGAAATATCAGGTTTTTATTCCATCCTCTATGGAAACAATTGACCAACTAAGAATATGGAAAGTACGAGGGTCCCCCTCCACAGTTTATAAGTATGTATACAAATTTAGCTGGTAATCCAGAAACAACAGGTGATGACTACACAGATGAGTTTTTCTAAGTATCATCAACAGTAATATTCACAGAGTTTGAGTACCGGAAAAATGGCTGATTTGAGAAAAAAGAGGATAGAAGAAAAAAGGAAGAAATTAAAGCAAATGACACCTAACCTCACTGTAAACACAGAGAGAAGCCTAAAGCAGGATAACCAGGCATAAAGAAGATGAAAATGGGTATGTGATCTTCCTGAAGAAAAAAAGAAGAAAGTTCTGGGAAAGTCTGCGTGTTCCTGGAAAGTGGAACAGACTTCAATCAGTTATTTCCCCATTTATTGCTACCTACTGAAAATAATGGCACAGTTTATAAATTTTGTTCTCTAATATATTCTTTCACAGAATTTTTAGAGCTATGGGAAAAAGACATATAAGATCATATAGCAAAAATCACTAATTTTAAAAAATACAGGTTGAAAATTTGTCCAAACCACACAAAACATATTCACTAGAACAGATTAAGCTCAACCTTGGATCTCAATTTCCAGGTCAATTTTCATACTATTCCAAACCTAATTTCCCAATGCACTTAAGTATATGGTACATTCATGCACGTACAAACACTCTCATAGGACACAATCCAAAAATTAAAATTCAATTTAATCATGAGAAAACATTAGACAAACCCAAATTAAGAACCCGCAGCAAATTGTCTAAGACTTGTAAAAAATGAAGAGGTCATGAAAGAAAGACTGGGGAAACGGGTTAAAGAAAATTAAGAAAACAAAACAGTAAATAAGATGGAGATTCTAGATAGGACCCTGTAACAGAAAAAGGACACTGATATAAAAACTAATAAACCCAAATAAGTGCTACAGCTTAGTCAATAGTATTGTACCAAGAATGATTCCTTAGCATTTTATCAGGACACCATAGATATGTGGGGAAGAAAATGTTAATGAAGATAAACAGGTGAATTTTATATATATATATATACACACACACACACACATATATATATATATGACAACTGTCTAGTATAAAATTATTTCAAATTTTAAAAAGTACAAAAATTATTCTATTCCTTTACAGAAACTATAGCCATAGTAAGTAAGTAAAGAAATGGCATTTAAAGTAACATATTAAAAGGATATAAAATTCAGAGAGCAAAAACTAAGCACTGGAGAGCTTAAATTAAGCACTGGATAGCTAGAACACAAAATGCAAAGTCATTCACTTGTCCACAACACCTACAATATGAAGTCACTTACTTGATAAATTTTAAAAGTTGGTCAGTTATCTTCTTAGCTGATTGTGCAATTACACTCTCAGGTTCATTAAATGTCCTGGCATTATGTTCTATATATCTGACTTCCCAAATCAATGCAGATAGCCTCCTTCAAAACAAAAAAGCAATTTAGGGTTTAGACAACAAAAAGACAGAAGCCAAGTAAAAAATCCAGCATGTTAAGCCAGCATAATATTATTTAGATCATAACTGCAAAGTAACAATGAATAACCTTCTCATGCTGTCAACTTGATCACAGTCATAAGCAATTATACTGGATGCTGAACTACAGAGAATACATTCAAGGATAAAAATCTCAACAGACCACTTATTCACATCCAGAAAACCAAAAGAGCAACCCTCCCTTTTCACACTGCCTATGGGTACATTTGAAGCTGCTGAGACTCAGTGAAGAAAATGTGTTCAATACCATCAATCCTGGGAGTCAATCTCACTGTAAATTTGCAAACGGATTTCTGATCAACTGCACATTTCCATGTTTGAGATACATTATGCCAACAATGTAAACTCAAAAAGTCAATTTTTTATAACAATTTTTTGAAGTAGTTGAATTATAAAACGTAAGATACCATCAACTGCTTCAAAAAAAGTCACTGAGAATAGAAAATTTTAGAGTTATCAATGCTCTAGAAGCCAGAGATAAAAAGTACATGACTCTAGGGAATTAATTTTTCAAAGGCCAAAGGCCAATTATTAACTAAACTAAATTTTATTTTTAAATGGTGTAGCTAAATAGGAATGTTAAACATACAAATAAAAAATATAATTTCTAACTACTTAACATGATTTGTAAGAAAAACAGACTACTAAAGATTGAAGAATGGAATCTGAAAATTTTTCTTACCCAGGTCTAGCCACACCTACCCACAGGCACCTAACACAATGTCTTACAGCAGGGATTCCCAACCCCTGGGCCGTGGACCATTACCGGTCAAGAACCAGGCCACTAACCTGTTGTCTCCTTCCCACCCCTTCCACACAGCAGGCAGGTGGGCAAGTGAGAGCAGCAAAACAAGCTCATCTGAGCAAGCCCTCCTCCTATGACCCACCCGGAACCGACCCCACCCCCCACATCCACAGCAGATGAGCATGAGCAAGCAAAGCTCACCCAAGTGGAGCTCTGAGCTCCACTTCCTGTGTGTCCCTCAAAACATCCCCTCACGAAACCAGTCCCTGGTACCAAAAAGGTCAGGTACCACTGTCTTACAGGACCAAGAAATTACAATTAAAAAAAAAACAACAGAAAATGATGTTAGTCCCTCCCCAGTCTACCACTGTCACAATTAATTACCATTACCTCTATTTACTCTAGTTGGTGCGGCCAAGTATCTTTTCAAACCATTTTTAAAGTAGGTTTCTACTAACCTGTAAAATCGATTGACAAGTCTCATTCGAATTGTGTAAAGATCAGTTGGGTAAGCCACTACAGTACAGTACTTCGGGTAAGTACACAGATCAACTGGGCCTGCAAAAGCTGCCGCTATATCTGTCAGGGCAGACAGAAGAGTTTTTATCAATGCGTTCATGACCTGTAAGAGGTATTCTCTACAAATCATTCATAAAATATGCTACAGCTACATTTAGCACTGCAGGCTTAACTGAAAGGTAACAAACAGAAATTGTAGTAATAAATACAACCACAATTATGATTTTTTTAAATACTTGTGTGGAAAAGAGAGCTTGAACGTGAAACTTTCTGTACTAAAAATACTCACCAAGATTCAAAAGTTGATCTATACCACTAATAATTCGTTCACATTCTTCATCTCTTGATTTCTGACCCCATTCACCATCTTGTGGTTTGTAGAGCAATTTCTCTAGCTCATCTGAAGTGACAGAAATACTAGCTCCTAGTTCTTCAGGTGGATCAACTAAGAATTCCATTAAAAGAGAACAAAAAGGATAAGACAAACTGAAAACCAAATATACACTATAACTTCAACTGTCAAAGGTCACATACCAGACACTAATGACAAAGGACAAAGTAGTTACTCAACAGCAGGGAAACCCAGCAGACACCACCTCAATCAAATGATAAAGCGGACATCCCCACTGACAGGACAAACTGGTATCACGTGCCCCTGACATGAGGCGCTGAAAACACAACATCACTTCTCTGACACTCTTGCCCCAAACGCAAACCCTGCATTTAATCATGACAAAACATCAGACAAACACAAACTAAGAGAAATTCTACAAAATAACTGGCCAATACTTTTCAAAGGTGTCATGGTCATGAAAAATAATGGAAAGACCCGGGGATCCCAGATTAAGAGAGACTAAGAAGGCATGGCAATGAAACCAGTACGTGCAAGGACATTAGGACAACAGTCCAAATTTGAAGGTCTATCGATTAGAATTGTATCAATGATAATTTCCTGATTTTGAGCTGCACTATAGTTATCTAAGATGTTAACATTTGAGAAAACTGGGCATTCATAAATTTTATGTACTATTTTTTTATAATGTTGTTAAGTCTAAAATTATTTCAAAACAAAATATTTTAAAAGTGCAATATATTAATAAAAGAAGGCACATTTTAAAAGGAACAAATGGCATTGTTAATATTCAGAGAACATTTTCTTGAAAATCATAAATAAAAGGAGAAAGATGTTAACAGGACTAGAAGATAACACTTACCTAACGATCTGATAAATAAAACCATATTTTGTTGTTATTTTAATATACATTTCCACCACTATTAATGCAAGTCAGTCTCTCTTCCTATGTTTATTTTTCTGCCTGCTGATGTCTTTTGACAATTCTAAAGACTTACTGACCTCATTAACATGAAAAATCTCTTCATATTAGTGGGTTCACTGATTTATAGAACCCTTTACAAAAGAGCAGCTGTAAACAGTAGGCGAAGGCACTGGCTGGAGCACACATCTTGGGTTGGAACCCCAGCTCCTGCCCTTTCTAGATGTGCGAACTTAAACAAGCGCCTTCACCCACAAACTAAGTAACAGAGCGTCGACCCCAGAGGAGGGATGGACTGATTGATACACACAGTTCTTAGAAACAGAGAAAGACCTCAGAAAATGTTGGTTTTTACTTACCTCTGATATGCTTTCTACATTGCAAAAATATCATCTACTATTTGTAAGATACTAAGCTCAAATGAAAATCTAACAAAGGAAGGTCACTGGTGACTTTAAAGAGTGCAGTTATTAGAAAAACATTTTTTGAAAAAAAGTTCTCATTTCCATAAAAATCTTTATTTCCAAAGTAAACCAAGACCATGATTGATGGAGATCTATCAGAGAGTAAACACAAAGGGCTTGGCTAAGGTAGAAACAGGTAAAACTTGCGAAGCAATGATTTCATGCATCAAAAAAAAAGGTGAGGGCAGAAGGACAAAAGTTTCTGTATGTTTTTATGTTGAATAAACACTAATATAAAAGAAAGCTTGAGAATAAAGAAATGGAGGCAACAGACATAGAGCGCTCCTCCAAAAAGTTTCCCAGAGGAAAATAACTCAGTAGATAAAATGTTCAAGAAAGCCAAACGAAAGACATTTTAAGGTACAAGAGACAAATGCAAACTCAAAAGGAGAATAAAGGAGGAAACTAAAACTGCTGCAGGGAATAAACTGAGTCCAACTGTCAGGTCCAAGGCAAGTTAAAAGCACTGGGGCAGCAAGCACTGAAGGAAGAGGAGGACTTTCAAATGACACCTGTCTCCCACAGGAAAGGGACGGACAATCCACAGTAAGACAGACAGGCTGAGGTAGAGCAAGACAGAAGGAAGTCAAGTGAGAGCTCTCCGTGGAAGGAAGAACAGGATAACAGAGTAAGGATGAGGGAAAGGAAATGCAGGCCATGTGAGTTTTAAGTTATATGGAAAATGACAACGGTCTACTAAGACCAGCCAGCACCCAGCTGGAAGCTCGGGGTAAAAAAGATACACATAATTCTGTTGGCTTCTTTTAGTAAAGCTCATAGTTACCGTAGTAGTTTTAAAACATTTCTCAAAGAATACAATTTCTTCTATGTGCTTTAGTGAGATAAAAAAAATAAAAAGATAAAGATAAAATACTTTAATTACTTAGCAATTACATACCATTATCGGGAATTGGTTCCATATCCCATGGGCTAAGCTTTTCAATTTCAGTGTTGTCCCACCTGTTAAAACCAAAAGAAAAGTCCGGTTAGCCTTTCATCAAAACCACTTGTGGCTAACACCTAGGATCCACTACAAGAGGAAACAGGAAAAGAGAAAATGTGGAAATTAACCTGACTGTAGCAGTAAAAGTTTAAATATTAACAGTAAACATTGTTTAGAAAGACACATTGTAAGTGTAAAATATAAGGCAGGCTCAAGGACAGAACCAGAACCCTTCTGTATTCCATGCCAGGGTAAGTGAAGAAAACCTCGTACGTATTGTGAGGCCCTCGAATGTGACGCTTCAGCGTGTGGACTTGACTCCACAGCCAATGGAAAGGCAGCAAAGATTTTTTTGTGCAGAGGAAATGATGTACTATATGCTCCTGGACAATGACCCTGCAATGTCAGATGGAGAAGTATCAAGAAGCTACAGAAAAGGCCCCAGGGAAGCAAGCAGAGATTGCACCCTTAGGGGTAACTAGTGTACAAGAAATGACAGGGACTTGTTAAAGAGACATCGTAGAGGTGAGACTAATGTGACAATGACAGATTAAATCGTGGGGATTTTTTAACCTGAAATGTGTTAGTTGTTCATACTACAACCTGTCACAATGAACAAATGTTTGTAGATGATTCATTTTCATCTGCATACAGACCTAACAATATAACACTGGAAATGACTATCAGGGTACTGTGGCTGATAGGGCTCTTGACTTAGCACCGTTCCAAACCACCAGGCATCGTCAATGATAGAACGGAATCTGTCACCTAGAAGAGATATGACCCAGTCTGAGACACCAGTTTGAAACACTAACATTTTTAATTTATAAAACACCATATGATAAAGATTTCAGTAAAGATAAAGCATTTTTCTATATCAAAATTATCCCTTCCTCCCCACTTTCCAGGAATCTTCAGTGATAAAAACAGATGTTAAAAAAGACATAATGTTACACTTAGCAATTTACTGAAGGTATATAACCATGCAACATAATTGGCTAAAATGGTTTATGACTAGGTTCCATTGTTTAGTGAATCCAAATGCCCACCCCAAAATAAGTTCTATTACATTTTACAATGAAGAACAAAATTTAACAAAACTCAAAAATCTTTTATAACAGTGCATATTATCAATACTTGTGTAATAACTACATTAAATACATACTTATAAAATATAACATTTCCTGCCCTGGCTGGTGTGGCTCAGTAGATTGAGTACCGGCCTGCGAACCGAAAAGGTCACTGGTTCAATTCCCAGTCAGGGCACATGCCTGGGTTGCGGGACAGGTCCCCAGTTGGGGGCATGGGAGAGGCAACTGATTGATGTATCTCTTGGCACATTGATACTTCCTTCCCTCTTTTTCTCCCTCCCTTTCCCTCTGTCTAAAAATAAATAAATGGAATATTTAAAAAAATAAAACATTTCCTGAAAAATAAAACAAATTATAAAACTATGATTAGATTTAATCCATGATTATTTTAAAGTTGTTCCTATATAAGGATCTTCACATAAAACAATGTTCTAATTCTTAAGATCTCATAATAAAAATCAGATGTAAATCTGTCTTCAACAACACTTACATATTTACTGTTTTAAAACGTTAAACATCCACACATCCTATCATCTCAGCATAATATAAAAGCAGGCAAGCAGGTCTTAGTAAGGCCTCTGTACAACCAACTGTGGAGCAAATACTTCAATGACTTCAAGGATTTTAGGTTACACACATTTCTAAATGTATCCTGAAATTATAACACTTCTAGGGAAATAAACTGCATTTGACCTTTGTATTACATGCATTACAAAA